>PVKE010024626.1:0-23652 GCA_004027555.1 Craseonycteris thonglongyai | reverse complement strand
TCTCACTTGTCACAGTTGTATGATTTCACTTTCAGTAAGAATTTACTGAGAATGCAGTCCTGTGGATCACTGTAGTGGGCACTCTACAGGCTCTGAGTAGAACACAAAACCCCTAAGACAAGTCTATGCCCTCACTGTCTAGAGCAGTGGGTCCAGCCTTGTGGCTTCCCTGGGCCACACTAGAAGAAGAATTGTCTTGTGTCACACATAAAATACACTACATTAACGAGAGCTGATGAGCTAAAAAAAAAAAAAAAAACAATAGTATGTGACAATTCTACATCTAATCTATTTGGAAAAATTTAAATAGTGGTAATCTATTTTCAATAGGAAAAATTTCAATATATACTATGTCATTCTTGACAAAATAATTAGTATTAGAATATGTAAGTATGTGTATATATGACTATAAACACTCATGCTTGCAGTTTGCTATATGATTTTAGGATCAGTTCTGTTCTATATTTTCTATTTTTATTAATATTTATCTTTATTTTCCCTAAGTGTAAATATATTACATGCTGACTGTACAAAACTGAAAATATAGCTCCAAAGAGATAAAGTACAAAAGAAAAAATGAAATTTGCTGTTTTAAATTAAAAGGATCTTTGAACTATGAAAGTCACAAATATTTTTCTATTCATTTGAGGTTATTTCCTTTTAAATTCTAACACTACGTATGTTATATCACAAATGACTTGATGTTGCTAAATATATCACATAGAGTCTCCTTAGGTAGAAAACATTTTAACATCTTTCTGCTTCTTGAACTGCTTTGGTAATTATTTGACTAATAACTATAGTCACATTTAGCTATGATCTAGTTACTAAATTTTTCTCAACATTTTCAAAGGATTATAGTCCTAGCTAGTATTTGGTGATAGATTGAAAGCAGAATTAGGTATTATGTTTCTGTGTGTCTCCAGTACGCCTCGAAATATATTAAATATGAAAAGAGTGGTAACTTTTCTCTGAATTTCCTTCAGGTCTCCTATTATTATTATTAGACTGAATATGAAGGTAAATTGAGAATTCCACCCAAAACTGACCTTAAAAGAGGTTTCCCATGTAAAATTAATCCTTCTTTTTCCCTCGCTCTTTTTCTTTTTCTTCCTCATTTCTTTTTTCTCTGTCTTTCTCTTTCCCTCCCTTTTCCTTTTTTCAGTTACTATGGTATTAGACATACACCACTTGCCAAGCACTGTGCTAGACACAAGAGATATGTATCTGCCCCCACCCCAAAGTGTGGTAAGTGATGCAATAGAAAAAGAGCAGAAGGCAAAGAGAATGCCTACTATTGTCCAGTAATACAGTTGTGGGAAGGTAGAATTGCTCAAGGAAGCATTTCCAGACAAAATGGAAGCTAGGCCGAGACCTAAAGAATCATTAAATACTAGATAGATACTATTTCTACTCTAAAGAATGGAGACAGTTGTTTACCTAGGTTTCTACCTCATTAGATTGTTGGCTCCTCTTTGCATGTCCTGACCCACCAAAGTGCCTGACATACAGGTGGTGTTTAAAAAATGTTTGATTAATTAATGCAGGTATATATAAATAAATATTATATTGGAAAAAATACAACTTGATTCATGTGTTCATAAATTATATAATTAAAAAATAAAATGGATTTCAAGAAATATTAATACATTTTCCATATTTCCATTGCTAATCTTGGAGTCCCTATTTTCTGTTATTTATACTTTATTTGTTCTGTTTCTCTGCCTTTCATTAATTTTTAATTTTTTATTACTAATAGTGAACTCAAAGCAATATACATTTGTCTTTAACCTTCTGACAATATAATTCATTGCAGCTTCAATATTTTTTCAAAGTTTAATAACTTACTTTTAAGTATAACTTTATATAACAATATGAATTTATAAACTTTTTGAGTTAATATTTGCCATTTACTATTGCTTGTAGGAAAATTAGTTTAATAGAAGTCAGAAAAAATATATAAAGAAATTGTCAAAAAGTTTGAGTACTAAATAATTACTTTGTGTATTGTTTTTAAAAAACTTGCATATTATATTCTGCATTCATATAAAATATGAATACATTTATGCTGCTTTCAGTAGAGGCCATTCAATTAAAGAAGAATAAAAATAATGTAAACTTATTCAAAATTTATTTTATCATGTTAGAATATAATAATACACACAAAGTCACTAGACTTCTAAGTTTATAAATAAAGTACAGTTTAAAATAGCAATGCAATAGGGCATCTAAGTTATTGGAATATATTTAAGAAAATGAGCTTGAAGATTCATTAGAAACTGAGCCCAACAAAACTTTATAAATATTGTTGTACTTAGGATCAATATTAAGAATTTGTTTATATTAGTTCAAATTGGTCTTGAGTATCCCAATTTCTTGTATTTCATGTTCTTTTATTTATTTAACCTGGGTCATGCTGGGTTTTATTTGTAGTGAGAAGCAGTATAAGGGAGGTTACACTTGTTAGCCTGCCAAATATGGGTTAATTTTTTCTTTATATTATTATTTTTTAGTTACAGTTAACATTCAATATTATTTTATATTAGCTTCTGGTATACAGCATAGTGGATAGATATTTATATAATTTATGAAGTGATCTCCTCAATTAATCTAGTCCCCACCTGTCTTGTATTGAATTGAATATTCTTTACTATCTGAAATTTTAAATGCAAAAGAAAGATCACTAAATATGCCATAGTTGGGAATGGGTCATAATTTAATAAATATTAAAATGTATTGTTTTTGAAAACCAAATTATTTTTGAGAGGTAAAAATTACAACTTATGTGAATATCTGTGAAAGTAAAAATTTAATTTGCTCCAATAACCAGGGCTGATTTTCAAGAGAAACATTTATTTTTCAGGAAACAACATATAAGTGTTGACAATTAAGTTCTCGAACTTACCACCATGCGCTTACATTGGCAGCACCATATAAACAACTCAGTAAGGTTTCACAACCTTGGCATATCAGTGTCTCATAGCTGTGTTCATGTGGTGGTGTCTTGTTGAGTGGAATTTATTATTTTTGTTGCATGTTTTTTATGTCCTATCTCAAGAATTTTGAAGTTTGAATCAAAGCAATAAACAAACAATAAATTTTTTAAACTTGGCAAGAGAGGAAATAAAATCAGGGACATATTCCAAGTGTATGGGAATAATTCTATGAGAAAAACCATTTATATATGGATTAAACATTTTTCTAAGGCGGGGGTGGCGAACCTTTTGCACGCGTGCCCAAAGTGGCACGTGGAACAGTTATTTCGGCACACGGAATTATTGTTTTTTGTTATAAAAACATCCTATGCCTCTTATAGACATAAAAATAATCGATACCTCTATCTCACTCGATGGGTTGGCACATGAGTTGAGCAAGTATACTCTTATTTCATAAACTTTGGCACTCAATCGCCAAAAGATTCGCCACCCCTGTTAGGGGAGAGAAAGCATCACAGATGAAGAGAGGTCAGGGTGGCCAGTAAAGAGCAGAACTGATGAAAACACCACAAAATTTTGTCAAATTGTACCATTTAAATCATTAGCTGATTGTGATAAACATAGCAGACCAAGTAAAAATTAAAAAACAAAAAAACAGGAAAATCTTCACTGAACATCTTGGCATGAAAACAGTGTGTGCAAAAAGTGTCCCAAAGGCATACACTGATGAACCAAAGCAAAAAAGAGCCAAGACCTTTTGGAGAGACAAGATAATGTTTTGGGCCATGTTAACACTGGTGATGAGGCATGGGTGTACCAATATGGCCCTTAAACAAAGAATAAAAGTGCTCAATAGAAGTCAACCAATTCTTCATTACTAAAGAAGTTCTGTTAGTCCAAATCAAGAGTCAAAATGATGTTGCTAACCTTTTTTGATATTAGAGGGATTGTTCATGACAAATTTTTTGCCAAATGACAGTCAACCAAGTTGACTTTTGGAAGTGCTGGAAATGCTATGTGAAAATGTTAAACAAATACAACCTGAATTTTTCACCACCAACTCACGGTTCTTGCACCATGAGAATACACCAGTTCACAGGGCACTGTCTGTGAGGGAGTTTTTAACCAGTAAGCAAATAACTGTATTGGAGCATCCTCTCTACTCACCTGATCTGGCCCCCTCTGACTCTTTTCTTTACCTGAAGACAAAGGAAATATTGAAAGAAAGACATTTTGAAGACAGAACATTCAGGGCAATATGATGACGGCTCTGATGGCCATTCTACAAAGAGTTGCAAAATTGCTCTGAAGGATGAACTAGGAACTGACATTGGTGCATAGCTTTCTAAGAGGAGTATTTCAAAGGTGACTGTAGTGATATTTAGCAATGAGGTATGTAGCAGTTTTTCTAGGATAAGTTTGTGAACTTAGTTATACCTCGTATGTAACACACACACAGAATATGTTGCAGAACATAATTTAGAAAATTAAAATAAGCCCTAAGTTATACTTTTCTTAAGATTTATTTTATTATTTTTGACAGAGAGAGTGAGAGAGACAGAGAGAAGGGGCAGGACCCAGAGCAGTTTTCATAGTTGTACATCATCAGTTTTCAACAGGGTTTTTTTTGTTCCACACAGGTTGGTGGGGGCCGTGCAGGGCAGGAACTTGCTGAGACATCCTAGCTTTCCCAATACTTTGCTTTTAATAAATTACTTGATCAAGACAATCTAGTATAGAATTTTTTTGGATATGTAAAATTTAACAGTTCTAATTTTTGTGTTCTTGTAATTTAAATGAAATACTGAACTGTAGGTTCTATGCTTTATCTGCATGTATATTTTCAATGTAGAAACACGTAGTCCTAGCACAGCCATAATAGAGCAAGAAATGAACATAGTCATGAAATACCATGATTTAGAATCTCTGTGCTGATGGGAGAAGGGAGGAACAGGAGAAAAAGAAAGAAGAGATTCTAAAGAAAAAGAGAAAAAATAAAATAAAATAAAATAATATAATAAAATAAAATGATAAGATAAAATAAAATAAAATAAAAAGTGAATCATTGACAAATGAAAGTTTGTTGGTTTCTACTGTAAAAACCAGCCTGGAGATTGAGTTGAGATGCATATACATATCTAATAAAAGAATAATCAATGCACATTCTGCCCTGAAATTGAAAAAAAAAGAAAAGAAAAAGCAGATTCTAATTGATCTGATGCCATGTGATCCAACTTTCCTATCCTGAAAGTGCAAGGGAAACAGAGCTTTTGTGGTTTTATTTGAATGGAGGGAGGAGCAGAAAATAAAAGCAATTTTAGGTTATAATTTTGCTCAATTGTGAAAAGATTATAATTTGTTATTCTGTTGATTTCTTATTAAAATAATGGTGCACTCGTTTTGTTTAATAATATTAAAATAATACATGAATTATAACTTTGAACTTTAAGATTGGTCAAATATTGATAATCAAGCAGAACATACTGTTTCTAACTCAGATGAAAGCAAAGGCTTGGGGTATGAGGTAAGGAAAAGAAAAATATACATCAAGTTACTTTATTATTTAAATTTGTTTTCCTACTTCTAATACAAAGGGAATTTTCCATATCTGATCTATGCTATGAATACGTTTGAAGTAAATGTCTGTCTTAATGTCACTAGAATGAGGAAAAAAGAGAGTTCTTCATGATTTTCTTTTCTTCAAATTCAGAACAGAAGAAAATGAAGATCCTTATAGCAAGATTGTATAAAAATTCAACAAATAAAATCATTGAAATCTTAAGTTGAATTATCACCATCTGAACTGGCACAATTGTGGCCAAACACTGGTTAAAGATTAAAGACTGAAAAATACAAAGTAAATTTTATTTTCTAATTTCTTTGATAGATTTCTACAAAGTAAAATATAACCCCAAGGCATGATAAGAAAAGCAGCAATTTATTCTTTAAACTTAAAGAGATGATTTGGTACTTGGACATATCAATGTAGCTCCTTTCATAATAATTTAATGCACTTACAACAAATTGAAGTAATTAAATTTTAACTTTAATTTGTAAGCCATAGCTATTTATAATTCTTAGTAACATGGTTCCAGTCATTGATATATATCAAAAGTATCTTATTGGTATCAAGGGAAGGGGCTGGTGCTCTTGGTAAGAGTAATCTTGTCCTAAGGAAGAGATCAAATTTATAAGGATAAACTTAAATAAAAAGGTGATTCATTAAGAGACTGGAGCTGATATCCTAATAAAAGGACAAGGTATTCAGTTGCACTATCCATACACTTTTGCTGAATAACAGGTTAGCTTTATAGTTAGAAAAAAAGATAATGGTCAACTTTATTTTAGTTAATCAAATTTGGCAGTGATTTCACTACTTCCCTTTAGAGTTGCAGACTTACCCAAAATTTGTTAATCGTTTTATCTAATATTAAAAGTTAGGTGTATTTTTGACTATGGCTAATGGACTAATCTTTTTACAAGTTGTTGAAGATTAAATTCCACTAAAATTGAGCTTTCGATAGTTTTGAGCAATTATAAATTTCCCCTTATTTTCCTGACACACATGTATATTATTTACAAGTAAAATATGACTATTGACTTATATTGTATTATGATTAGAGTAATAAAACAATTTATCTCAATTTATCTTCCAATACAGGACAAGTTTGAAAGTAAACCAGGTGCTATTGAGTATTATACAAAGATATGAGACATAAACCAGAATCATTTCAAGCCCACACTTAGGGCCATCATAATTATGACAGACCTATTTTCCATGGAAATATTTTATGGTGTAATGAGGAGAATCACAATAAAAGCAAAACTTTGATGTAAATGTGAAGCTTAGTGTTACTTTGGTTTTCAAATTAAACTCAATTTGTGAAATAAATAGTGTCTTGTAAAATGTTCCTAGATTTTAGTTTATGGACGTCATTTTTAAATTTCTATTGATCTCAATTCTTCAAGCTCATTCCAATTTTTTATTTTAAAACATTATGACTTTAATGAGACTGTACATTGAGATGTTAGATGACAATAACATATACGTTACATTTGATAGCCAATGGGGAATAGAAAATTTGCGAACACATTCACAATTTGGTGGACCAGATGGTGGTTTTCTTAGAACATTAAAATTGAGAAGATATTAAATAATGTTACAATTTAACTATACTAAATTGTTTAAAAGTATTTTATTTGTAGCATAAGTTTATAACAAACCAAGTTATAAATTCTACATTTACATAACAATTTGTCAAATTACTCAAAAAATAATAGAGATGCTTTAAAAGAAATAATATCTTGGTGTCTAGTCCCTTTTTCTACAGGAATAATAATAAAGTTACTAAATTATAAAGATGGAGCTAACACATTTAAGCTGTAATAAGTCAGTAAAATAGTTACGCAAAAATACAAAAGTCAGTTTTGGTAATCAAGAAATAACCTTAAATCTTAAAATTGTACACTTTATTATCACTAAACTTAACATTCCCTGAGAATTCTAATCTACTCTTACATATGTCTTGATTTGATAGCATCATTGAGGTATGCATTCTATAAGGCAAGCTTGAACATTACCCCTTCCAGTCCCTACAGGTTATGGGACAGCATGCTATAGGATACATTAGGGACTACCTCTTCTGAATATAGTGTTCAATTCTATATTCAACATGTTGCATGGAGTACATTATTGTTCTTGTCCTGCATAATTGCTTTGACATTCTACAAAGTCTACAAAATCTGCCAGAGACAAGTATTTAGGAATTTGACTTAACTTGGAAGGCCCATGTAAAGAAAGTTCTCTTTTGGTGGTTCTGTTATTCTCTTCCTAAGCAAAATTAAGTGTTGATTTTCTATTCCTCAGGGGCCTGTTGCATACAAAACCCTTTGCAAATATATGTGGACTGGAAATTGAATATTTTTTGTTACATTTTGAACCAAATTTAAAGTTCTGAAAGAAATCACTTGCAGACTACAGGAGGATTGTTCAATAACTGTTGGGCATTTTGTAATAACTTTCTTTCACACTTTTGCTTACATTAAAACATTTTAATGCAATTATCCAATCCTAATGCAGAAAGATTTTTAGATAGTGTCTTTTTATTTTATTGATTTTTTTTTTACCTCCAGAAGATGATGCAAATCATGTGAAAAAATCAAATTATAAGGACATGAGTACATTTTTTTAAAGAAGAGAAACTCTGATAACAATAAAATATTGGATAGTTTGTAGTTTAACATTGTATTTTAAAATCCAAAAGAAGGGAAGCCAAGATGGCTCAGTGGGTTAAGTGCTCACTTTGCAGCCCTGGGGACTGAGGATTGAATCCAGGCCTCTGCCCGTGCAGGCCCATATGCTGAACTGGAGAGTGTACCCAGTTCAGTTCTCACCGGGGTGAGATCCTGGCCCAGTTCCTGCCCTGTGCAGCCCGGCGCCCAACTATGTAATGAAACTATGTGGAAAAGCCAATGATGTGCAACTATGGAGAAGGTTCTGGGCCCTCCCCCTTCTCTCTCTCTCTCTCTCTCTCTCTCTCTCTCTCTCTCTCTCTCTCTCTCTTTCTCTCTCTCTCTGTCAAAAACAATAAAAATAAATCTTTTTTAAAAATCCAAAAGAAGACAAAAGTCAAATTTTTAAGAAAACTACTAATGAATATTAAAATGATAAGAAACAAGAGAGTTATATATGATAAAAATGTACAGAAATGGCCTGGATAAGTTAAAAATGATAGTTCATATTTATTAAATATTTAACATTTGTATTACTGTACAAATTTACTTAGTTTTAATAGGAATACTTAAAAGTATGTACCATTGTTTTCATTTTACCCATGCAGAAACAATGCTTCAGAAAGTGAAAAGATTTGCCCCAAATAATTCAATTATTAGGTGTCAGGGAAGCGGTTCCAGCCCAGGCCATGCAGTCTTCTGTAAACTCAAGAGCTTTAGAAACATAGGAACTGGTGTGGAAATCCAGCTCCTTTCTTATTCACTCTATAATGCCCTACTTTAGAGATGAAGAAACTGAGAACATAAAAGATGAGGCCAAGGTTCACATTTCTGTATTGCTGTAAATTCTGTGTTTCCACCATGTCGTACTACATGATAAAACCCAAGCTATTTCTACATTAAATATAGTCAAGAGTAGATACTGATGTTTTAATTTTGGCAGTGGAGAGAAAACACATTAAGTTTGGAGATTTGAAGGGTATAAATTATCCAATGAAGCTCATTGTTTCTATAGATACTTAAAATTCTAAGGGAAACTGACATAAAAGGCATTTGTTTGGAACTTAGTAAGAAATACAAAAAGTTAACATGTTTGTGTACATCTTTCTGCTGCTGGCATTTATTCTTTTATTTTATTTTATTTTATTTATTTATTTATTTATTTATTTATTTATTTAGTATTAAAGTATCATGGCCAAGTATTTTGTCATAAGTCTCCTAAGTAGAAAGATTCTTAACAATTCTTTCATATAGTAAAAAGAAGTCTTGAAGTGAGCAGTCTTAAAGAAAATTATAATGAGAAAAATGTAAACGGGATAATGATGGTAATTTTTAACATCAGCTATTCTATGTGAAATCTAGAGATTACGGTAGGCAATACTGCTTGGAAAAGACCAGGAATCTCTCAGTCCTAAGTCAAAGTCACAGCCCTAGTTTTTCCTTTTTTTCTTTTCTGTTCTCTTTTCTTTTCCTGTCCTTTCTCTTCTTTCCTTTCCTTTTCTTTTCTTTTTGTTTTTTAACATTTGAAGAATATTATGGAGGTAATAGTCATAGTGGCTTACCCTTGTAGTAATTTTTTTGTCATCATTTTGTTGTTGTTGTTTTTATTTTTATTTTATTTTTAAATTAAGACTTTTTAGAGTAAGTTTAGGTTTATAGCAAAAATAGGAGGAAGGTAGAGATTTTACCTGCTGTGTTATTTATTTATTTTAATAGAGTGTGTACTTTCCTCTTCTCATTTTATTCCAAAAGCAATCTTGTGTGGAGTGGATGCTCAAGTTTAACCAATGGAAAGCCATGATTTACTTAAATTGTTACCCACCTAAATTTACACACCTCTTAAGTGGGTTTAGTATGCGCTTACTGTAGTGTTGTGTTGGTAAATTTTTAACAACTGACAGGTGGAAAAAAATGTAGTAATTTAAGGATAGAGTTATCATCTGACCCAGCAATCACCATTCTGGGCATCTACCCCCCAAATTTGAAAACCTTAGTCTGCAAAGATATATGTTTCCCAATGTACATTGCAGCACTATTAATGGTGGCCAAGCCATGGAAACAGCCGAAGTGTCCTTTGATAGAAGACTGGATGAAGAACTTGTGGTACATTTACACAATGGCATATTACCCAGCCATAAGATAAGATGAAATATGGCATTTATGACAACAAGGATAGACCTTGAAGTCATCATGCAAGGCAAAATAAGCCAGACAGAAAAACCAAGAACTATATAACTTCACTCATATGTGGAACATAAAACTGAAAGCAACAAAGAAACAAAACCTCATAGAAACAGTCAATAGTTTAGTGGCTACCTGAGGGTAAGGGGAATGGGGAATCAAATATATGGTAATAGAAAGAGAACTGACCCTGGGTGGTGAAGACATAATGCAACAAATAGACTATAAAATGTAGAATTATACAAATGGAACCTATGTAATTTTTAGTCAATGTCACCCCGATAAATTTAACAATTAAAAAAAAGGCAGTAATCGGTACCTATTAATTTCAATGGTGTAAATACTTGTACCATGGTTGATTTAAGGCTACCATGGTGATGTCATTGAACACAGAATTGAAAGAAGTTGCTCTTAACCTGCTCTTATGAGCCAGGATGAGCTTACTCCAGTACATTGTGATAGACTTACCTAGACCAAGGATCAGCAACCTTTTTTCTCCAAATGCCAAATAGTAAACATTTTAAGCTTTGCTGATTGTATAGTGTCTGTCACAACCATTTAACTCCACAGTTGTAATGCAAAAGAAGTCATGGCAATATGTAAACGAATGCATGTGACTATGCAAATTTATTTATGAATATTGAATTTCAAATTTCATATAATTTTCCAATGTCAGAAAACATTATCCTTTTTTTCTATTTTTCAACCATGTCAAAATATAAAAAGCATTTTTAGCTGGCAAGATATATAAATTATTTAAAATCAAGCTATGGTTTGCAGATTCTTGGTCTATAGACTGTAGAAAATTGGTTAAACTGGGAAAGACTGGGCTATTTTCTATTCTATTAATATTAATGTCCCATTTTGTTCCATTTTATTTTTAAAAATTTCTCATGGAGACTTATTATTGGGTCACCGTCTATAATTTATAAACTGATTAACACCAAGTTGTAAGCACTCTCCAAACTAAGTTTTTCTTCTGTGACCCCTCCTTTCCCCACACATACCCTGGATTATTTATAGTTACTAAAAGAAGCCAACAGTTAAATTAATTATGAATAATGTAAAGTGTGTGAGAGATATCTATGAAGAGGAATTTCTGAGATTCTTTTTTTTTTTTTTTTTTTTTTTTTTTTTTTTTTTTTTTTTTTTTTTTTTTTTTTTTTTTAGTGAGATTCTATTCATATTTTAGGAATAATTGGGTTTCTTCTTTCTCTTGTCAGTGGCCTAGAATTTTCTCTTTGTCAACAAATCTGTATACTTTGAATTCATACTCGTATTATATTGAAAATTCTTTTATTTTTTTGATCAATATTGTCCTGATATACTGTCCTGATATATAAAGAAATTCAGCACAATATTTATAAATTTTCATGTATTTTTTAAAACTTTTTACTTTTTTTTAATGTTAAATTTATTGGGGTGACATTAGTCGGTAACAATTACATAGTTTCCAGGTGTACAACTCTAGATTACATTGGCTATGCAATGCATTATGGGCTCACTACGCAGAATCAGCTCTCTTTCCATCACCATATATCTGATGCCCTCTCTGAACTCTCACTCCCCACTCTTTCACCCACTTTCCCTTTAAGTTCCGGTAACCACCAAACTATTGACAGTGCCCATGAGTTTTTCTTTGTTACTTTCAGTTTTATATTCCACCTTTAAGTAAGGTCATATGTTTCTTGATTCTTTCAGTCTGACTTCTTTTGCTTAATAAGATGGTTTCAAGTATTTTACATGTATTTATTTGTTAGGCTTCTGTGACTTTTTTTTTTTCTACATTCTTTTTATTTTTTTAATAGAATCATGTGCTTCAAGCAGTGTATGAATTAATCAGTCTACTAACAACATCATTGTATTATTTTATATTTTATTTAAAACATACATTTTCATCTTTCTACATAGATCACTGAGTATACCCATTAAACACAATCAAATTAACAGCTTGAAACTATTATATCATACCATATATTGTACCCAAATGTTTTATGGTTCCATCAGACTCCCTCACCCCTTTCTGCTATATTATGTATTTACCTACTGGCAAGCATTAGAGAAATGTAATTTCTGATTCAAACTGGAAAATAACTGGAAGTTGTTTATGGTCTGATGGAAGTCAAATCATGTTCCAGAAAATGATTCCTACTTGGAACTAGGAAACTCATGTTCAAATCACACCTAAGCATAAATAGTATGCGGCCTATGGTATATTTATGAAAATGTCTTGTAAATCCAATTTCTTTTTCTTTAAATCATTAATACTAGTCTAGTTAGCTCACAGACAGCTATTTTTGAAGCAGTGATTAGCTAATATGTGTAAATATCTTTGTAAACTTGAAAGCACCCAGAAACAGAATAAATCCTGTATGTATGAAGAACTATTAAATAATTTTGTCCCTTTTAATTTTGCCTTGTTCAGAAAGCCACATCTATCCTCATTTCCTCCACAGCTCTGTGCACTTCCCTGTAAGGAGGGCGGTTGGGTAGCAGCAGGTAAAGTGTGCAGGCACCTGTATTCTGACAGTGTCATTTACTACTTTTGGTGGCTCAAATGTAGTGACAGCACAGGACTTTGACAGTTGATGGAGACAGAAATTTTAACAATAATAATGACTTGAATATATAGACAAAATTTTTAACATCATCTTGACTTATTGCTAAAAGACGCTGAATAAATGCATTAGACACACATCAGCTCTTTTAATTACCATTTTACAGCTTCAATAGTTCTTTTATCCTTTATGTTTAATAAGCTATTATAATGGTTTCATATTATCTTCAAATTAAACTTTTCTTCCATTAAAATGAAACCTTTAAAAATGATTGAAATATTTTAGTAGTTAGTTGAAAGCTGTTTCAAAGTGAAAAAGTCAGAGATAATTCTTCTTTGCTACTCTTTCATATATGAGTAAGGATATACATAGTAAGCTGGAGAAACTCTTTAACAAAACTTGTATATCACAAGGCAAGATCTAAATATTAAATGGCACAATCTGTCATGGGAGGAGGAGAAGATGAATTACTATACCTTCCTAGGAAATCTAAGTAATTGCCATGAGTTAAGAACAGATAAAATGTGTAGAAGTGCACACAATAGTGTATATCTCTAGGTCCCCTGAAAACACAATATGATTTTTT
Organism: Craseonycteris thonglongyai; assembly: GCA_004027555.1. Lineage (NCBI taxonomy): Eukaryota > Metazoa > Chordata > Mammalia > Chiroptera > Craseonycteridae > Craseonycteris > Craseonycteris thonglongyai. Next base: position 10,159 of record PVKE010024626.1, on the reverse strand, counting down.
TGTCTTATTTTCTGATACTCAGATGCATAATGTTGGGTTAATTATGCTAATTAAGTTCTTGACACATTATCATCAATGATCCATGCAAAGTCTTTCTCTAGTTTTTATTTATTTATTCCCTACCACACTTCATATCTATTCTTATTTAGCCAACAGTCATTATACTAACATGTTTAATGTGTATTTGACATGTGGATGTTTTGGCAAAGGTGTATCACTTTCTGTGGGTGTGTTTTTAATGTACTAAAATGCTATTGTGTTATATACGAGTATAACTCTTTTCATCTTTCTTCACTATTATTAAACATTATATTTCCAGAACATTCATATATCTTAGTATACTTCTAATCCATTGCTTCAACACTCAATATTTCATTCACAATATTTCATAGTGTGCATCAACTTTATTTTTTTATCTTTATAATAGTGTATTCTGAGTAAGCCTCAAATTCCCTATTACTACACATATTTTTGCATTGAGCACAGACGTACATTTCTCTCTGATGACTTGTGTGAGAACTTTTTTAAACTATACACCAAGGAGAAGAATTCCTGGACCAGAGAACACACATACGTAATTTTATTTTAATAGGAAATGACAGAATCTCTTCAGAATGAACATTATAATATACATTCTCGGCAGCAACAGATGTTGGCTCATATCTATGCCAACACTTTGTCTTATCTAGCTTTTTACTTTTTTGGTCATTTAATGGGTTTCGCATGATCTCTCACTGCCTTTATATTTATAATATCTGTTTACTAGTGATTATGAGCACTTTTTTATGTTTCTTAACTTTTTGGAGTCCCACCACTGTAAAAAAAATTTGTATTTACTTTGTCAGTTTCAAGTCCTTGTTAAGTTTCCTGTTGGGGTTGATTTGTTGTTCAGAATTTTAGCTTTTATTGCTCTGCCATTTGTAGACTTCTTCAAATATATTTTCCCATTTTGTTTCCTATATACTAAATTTGTTCAGAGTCTGTTTTAAACATAAATTCTTAATTTTATATAATCTAATTAAACAAATTATTTTACCTTACAGTTTGTGTTTTTGAAATTTTAAGATGTCTTTCCTTATGGTGACTATACTTCCCAACATTTTCTAATAATATTTTTATAGTGCTACCTTTAACATTTAGCAGCTAATTATTTTACAATCATCTTTTTTCTATGCTGATAGTGATTGAATCTTATTTTTCTCCAAATAGTGAGACAGATTATCTAACACTACATACTAAACAATTTATCTTTGTTTTGACAGAGAGAGAGAGAGAGAGAGAGAGAGAGAGAGATACAGAGACAGAGACAGAGAAAAGGGGGAGGGCCCAGAACAGTCTTCATAATTGCACATCATTGGTTTTTCCACATAGTTTCATTCCACAGGTGGGCGCGGGGCTGCACAGGGCAGGAACTGGGCCAGGGTCTCACCCTGGTGAGAACTGAACTGGGGACACTCCCCAGTTCAGCATATGGGTCCACACAGGCCAGGACCGGGATTCAATCCTTGGTCCCCAGAGTTGCAAAGTGAGCGCTTAACCCGCTGAGCCATCCCGGCTTCCTCATCAATTTATCTTTTAATCATTGATGTGGTGTCTCTTTTTCTAAATTAAGGTTCTAAATATTTTTATTTCTATCTCTGAGCTCTTCTGTTCTACTGCTCTGTTTTCTGTTTCCATCTGATACCAAACTATATTTTTTATCATGGCTTTGTTATCCATGTAATTATCTGGTTGTTCAATTTTATAGCCATGAAAGGATCAAAAAGGTCATTTGGTCCAAATTTCTGTCTAATGCCCAAATCTCTTACTGCATTCATGATGGATCACCCTTAGCCTCTTTTTAAACAACTGTTAATATTTTTCCAGGGAATTCATCCTATTGTTGGTTAGGTATCTTCACACATGATCTTTACAGTTTGAAATAAAATCTTACTTTGTATCTCTTACCATCTCACCATAGTTAGTTCCTCTGGAGCCAAACAAGAGTTTTTACTTCATCTAACATATGAAAATTCTTTAGCTATTGTAGTGATCTTCATAGTCATTTTTTCTCTAGGTTTAATATTATCAACTACTATGTCCTTATGTGCCTTGATATTCAGACACATCTCAATTCTAGCGGTCCTCTGTGCATGATCCATTTGATCTTTTATTCTTTTGACACACTATAAGTATAACTGGGAAACAAATAATTCATATGTGGTCTGGCAAACATATAGTATAGTGAAATTATAGTCTCTCTTCATATGCACCCTAAAATTCTACTAATGGGTACATAATCTGTGGCTTTCCTAATGTAACTTTTAAAAAGGTAGCACATCTTGAAAAACAAATAAAAATGTACCCAAGACTATTATCACCACTGAAATAAAATTTAATCTCTTTAAACAGCGAAAAGTATTTTTAACATAATTAAATTTATAATATTCAATATATTTCTTCCATAAGCTAATTTCTTGAAATCTTTGACTTGCTACTTGCCAAGATGTACACTAAAATTTGTCATCTCTATGGTCATACATCACAAAACTGCCATTAAATCTGCTATTTTACCTCACGCCATGGATCTAGGTTTCTTGGATCACTCCAAGTCAAATTGGCCATAATAATGCCCTGACATGTCTCTTTGCTATTTTTAGTTGACATTTTTTCATAGATAATTCACTCTGATCAACATGGAAATATCTAGAAAAATATTAAAAGGATGATTTGCCCCCTCCAGGCAAGAAGGGAGAAAAATGTAAGAACTACCAGCAATATTCCACATAAGAATAACCCAAAGTGTGACAAATCTGGTCAACCATATGACACACTGCTACAGGCCTGTCAGCTCACCTTCAGTGTGCTATTAAAGGATTAATCATATCACGTCCTCATGAAAATTCTAACTGTGTTTCTTGAAATCCAGGAAAAGTCCCAGCAACAGCATGGTGTGTGTTATTCATAGAAAAAGTTCATTATAATACATTCTCTTAGGTTTTTCTTCCACAAATTCATTTTTTTTAAGATTTATTTTTATTGTTTTTTTGATAGAGAGAGAGACAGAGAGAGAGAGAGAGAGAGAGAGAGAGAGAGAATGGGGAGGGCCCAGAGCCCTCCATAATTGACACCATTAATTTTCCCTGTAGTTTCACTCCACAGGTGGGCATGGGGCTGTGCAGGGCAGGAACTGGGCCAGGAGCCTCCCACATAGGCCCCGGCAAGAACTGAACTGGAGGCACACCCCAGTTCAGCATATGGGTTCATGTGGGCCGGGCCTGGGATTTGATCCTTAAAAGGCGCTCCGGGGCTGCAAAGCGAGCACTTAACAAGCTGAGCCATCCCAGCTTCTTCCACAAATTCTTGCTTACACTGTTTGAAAAATACCTAAATACTTTTGCTTCTTTGAGTTGCAACATATTTTCCTCAAAAATTTCTAGCCTATTTTGACAAGCTATCTTTAGTTTGTGTTTGGATCCTCTAAGCAATTTAGTTGCATGAATTAAGAATTAGCCTAGAGATATGTTGAGCTTTGTCTGATTGTATACTAGCATGATTGATCTCGTCCTTCAAAATCCAAGTCAAAATTAACTTCCTCAATGATACCTTTCTCTCTGTTAGAATTAATGCTTTGCCTTTTTATGCTCTCTTTAAATACAGTTCAAAACACAGTTGTAGTATTCACTATTCACGCCTTCATTCAAAGAACATTTGAATGCCCATTACAATCAAACTCTATGTTTGATTATTAAAGGAACATGGTTGAACAAAATTTAAAACCTTTCACTTCAAAGGGGCTTACAATCTAGTTGTGAAAGTAGACGTATAAATATATTATTTCAACATAGTGTAGTAAGTACAAGGATTAAGGTATGTACAAGAGATGGAGTTTTTATAGGAAAGTGATCAAATTGATTTGGATTTGAGTCAGTTAAGTCTTCGTAGATGAGACATTTGTGTGGAGTCTTGAAGAGAAAGTTCATCTGCAATCTAATTGGTCTTGAAACTATAGGCTTTGTCCATTAGGGTGTTGAGCTTCTTCGGTTATAAAACTTGAGTTCTTTATCTATAAATTACCAATGCCCAGAAAGAAAACTGATATATAGCATGTGCTCAAAAAACTTTGGGTATAGGTGTGTATTTTTGTGTGAAGGACTGTATCTATTTTAACTGTAAATATTGAATATCTTACCTTCAATTAAATTTCCCTTCTAGTTATTTACACAGATTAAAACACATAGAAAAAAACTCATTAAAATATATTTTAAAAAAGGGCAAGTAACAAAAATTCTGGAGAAAGGCACCTATGATTTAGGATCAAGACCTATACTAAAGCCCTTTACAACAATATGCCTCTGTTCTCCTTAATCATTGTCCTTAGGAGGACCCCAGATTTGCAGAGTTCATGCAAGTTTTCCCAATAGGCTTTGCTTTCGTGGGTAGCAACAATTAAACACACAAACATTCTTTCTCCTTTGTCAGAGTTCATCTTGATTATTTTTTCAGAGGCCTTTGCCTTGTGCCTTGCAATATTGAATCAACCTAAGAGACAAATGCCATGATCAAGGTTTAACATGTTATCCTACCCACACAGTATATCCCAGTTTAGAGCAAAATCTACCACAATGTACTCAAAATAATGGTTTCACACAGGTCGGATTTTTCAGACATTATGGCAGTTCAGTAAGAACAATATGGTGGAACAGGAAGACCTTGAAACAATTGAAATTTATTTAGAGGCAAGTCAGACCCCATTTATTGATTCAAAACAACTTTATTTCTCATGTTCAAGGACAGAGGAGGGAGATGTGTACTGGAAGATTTGCCTCTCTTACCTTAAAACAGCCAGTGTTGTCCTATCTACTCCATCTCCAAACACCCTCTGAAATAATCAAGCATTGTTCTGAGAGCTTGATATTTTATGTTGTTACATTCCAAAGACAGCATTTTTATACTGATTCATATATCCCTATAATGGTTATTAACCTCAAAAAAAAAAATGGCCATATGCTGGACAATATACTAATCAATTTAGTTATATAATTTACTAAATATAAAACTCTTAAAGTGTGTGTATTCTTCTTGTATTACAGATAAGAAACTGAGGTTGAGTGAGTTGATTGTATCACACAGGAAGCAAGTACTTGAGACTAAGTCTACCTAACTTTGAAATCTCACTCATTTCATTAAATTACCCTTATATCTCTAATATATGTTTATAAAGAGATAGTATGAATTAAGTCAATTCTTGACAATCATGAAACAGATGTTGGAAAAGCAGAGTTTTCATCATATTTGGACAAGGGGGAGAAAAATCAATAATTAAAAACTTCAGACTTCTGTAGTATCAGTGTGTGGGAAGCAAGCTTGGGAAGATGGAGGTGCTGTTTGTAAAGCTAAGTTGTTGCAGCAGTCAGGAATAGTTTAGATATAGGATACAGATGGCCTTAAACTGAGGAGGGATGTTCTTGACACTGACTGGGGAAATGTAGGTACAGAAATAATTTCGGATGAAGCAATCTTTAAAATGCACAACTAAAGCCTGGTTCTTTTGACCATGGTAGGAATGTTAAGTTACTCAAGCAGTTTTGCTTTCAATCAGTTCTGGGTGACCAATGAACAGTACTGAATGAAACATATATAGAGGTGATTTGAGTTAAATCTTTACCTTTGAGGACCAGTATATCTCTTAGGCCCTGACAAACAGAGTCCATACTATGGCTTTGTATGGCATTTCTGGAAATTCTGTAAGCCTCTTGATGCTGGGACACGATGGGGTGGGAGAAGGAAGAGTGAGGAGAAAGTGGGTAGCAGTGCTCTTCTGTTATTTGTATAGGTACCCAAAGCCTGAACTGGGGAGTGTGGGCCTCTGAAACTTTTTCTCCCTTTCCACGTGCTTTCTGGCCCTTGACATTCATATCAGACCAATGGAGTTAAGCACATGAACCCCAGAGTTCCAGGATTGGTGTATATGAAGTCTCATTCCTTCTTGACTAGGTTGAGTTTCCAAGAGGTCTCCTAGATCAGTCTCCCTCTTTAGTGCAACACTTCTTTTACTAAACTGCTTGACATTAGGGCAAAAAAATGGTGCTGACATACTCCTTTAAGGTAAGTTCCATTCATCTTACACAAGGACTGAAGACACTTCAGAGGCACTGATTGAGTAACGACAACAACAAAAATCTGAGTACCACTTCTCTATCCATTGTTCTAAATCTTTATCAATAAATCATTTGTATTTCCCATGGGCCTGTTAATTTTGTAATGCATTTTAAAATTAAATTGTTGGTAAATTCCTAGACATTGCAAACATTATTTACTTCAGGGAGAATTTGCTGGGCATCATAGTGAAATGCAGGTGCTATGTGGGCAAATATAGGGCTCTCAGAAGCTAGGAGCTGGGGACTGTTTTTCAGGGCCAGCAACTATTATTAAACACATTGTAATTGTGCCGACATTGAACTTGGTGGCACTACAATAAGTTAAGCACCTGCTAAAATAGCTCAAAAAATTTTTTGTTTTTCCTCATAAAGGAATGGTTTGTGACACTGTAAATGAAATTTGAATTGAAATATATATATTTGGTGTTACCCTGAAGTATATTTCAAGATTACTATGACCACTTGTATTGTGTATTTACTTCTTTTCATTTTATTAATATTTATTATAAGATTCCACAATGGGTGACAACAAAATTTACAATACCTTGATTTTTTTCTTCTGGGGGTGGGGGAATGGCTTGAATAAAATATTGAAGCAGAAACAACAAAGTCTTTGATGGCAGGGCTAACATAGTGGGCAAGAAGCAATATCAAGACCCTTAAAGGTGGTTCACTAAGACTGCCTCTGGCCAAAAGTGATCTGGGGAACATTCTGTGCATTCTGTACTTTAACTATATTCATGTGGCCCTAATACGAAAGCCATGATGTTTTTCTAAAAGACAGGACATGGAGATTTGAAGCATTAATACAGAACCATTGGAATTATTCAGCCTGAAGAGTCCATCTCTGCTATGTTACAGTCCATAAATCAAAGAGGTCAAAGTTCAGCCACCTAACTATATAGCCTACACATGGGCCACGCAAATAAACTTTGCTCTGGTCCAGCCCACATTTCCACATGGAGAGTGACTTGGAGAAATTTTGATATAACTATAATATCCAGACATAAGTTTTTCTAATCAAATATAAGCAGATTAACTGTTCCAAGAAAAATAGATCTTAACTGTTGAAAAATTATAGTCTATAATTTGCAAAGTAATTATTAATTCTATAATATTTGCATTGTATGGCTCCCTGAAAATATGGTTTAATAAATACAAACATTCCTCTTACACTTGCTTTCGGCACTAGATTATTTGCCTGGCTCCTGTAAGCATTTAAGTTTCTAACAATTGGGTCAAAACAAAGTCAGGTAAGTAAAGAAGTCAAGCTAATGTGAGGTACAAGTGAAGCAGTCAGATGAATATTTAGTATTCCAAAACATAAATAGTTCTAGATTGCATGAATAAGGTATGGTGGGAGACCTATGTTTGTAAGTAATTTAGTTGTACAGATACTATATTCTTTTTTTTTTTATATCTTTTTATATTTATAGAGAGCAATTATTTTATCTTCAGTGCATATTTATTTATTTATTTATTTATTTTTATTTTACTTTTGACAGGTAGAGAGAGAGACAGAGACAGAGACAGGTAGAGAACCGAACTGTGGGAACTCCCCAGTTCAGCATGTGGGTCCTGCCTGGGCTGGAGCCGGGATTCGATCCTAGGTCCTCGGGGCCTCAAAGCGAGCGCTCAACCCGCTGAGCCGTCCCGGCTTTCCCGGGAGATACTATATTCTAAGAACCATTGAAAATGAGAAAAGTTAAAGGTTGAAATATTAATGATATACATTTATGTATATTGCTTACTCTTAATTATCTTAATCAAAAAGATATATTTTCTAATACAACAGAAAATATCATTGTTATCTAGCAACATGATCAAAAATTGATTTTAGAAGCACAATAAGACAAAGTTGTACTGTAGCTAGAATCCTGGATGGGAAGAAATAGACCATGTATTGGCCTATAGGACAAGGGTAAAGAGTTCATAATTTTTAAGGCAAAGTTGTCAATTAAATTAAATGTCACTTAAATGCTTCTTGTGAGACTAGTTTGTTTATCTTTACCCTGACCTCCTCCCTGAGTGTTTGTGTACAAATTGTTTATTGATACCATGTGTGATAAAGGTCACAGCTAGTAAATTTGCTCTACTTCATATTATACATTACTTAGGTCTAATGTTTCTGACCAAACCCCAAAGGAATAAATGTTAGTCACAGAGCTCAGCATTAGGACAATAATTGGATTTGTCTGGCTCTGCAATATTAAATTATTTGAAGGACAAATAGGACTAATAGTCTTAAAGGTCAAGTCAGAAAAAGAGAAGTGTTATGAGAGTGTATTTTTGTTTGTTTGTTTTTCTGTTTTGTTTTGTTTTTAACCCCTGAGTATGCCATGCATTCATAGAATGTTATATGAAATACCTAGGCAAAGATCTTAAGCCAGGTAAAAAAATAATAATCTTCACAGTTTGTTCTTAATTTTTCTGGATATTTTAGACAAATTCATTTCAAGAGGGTGGGAAGAGAAAGGGAAAATGGATTGACTATCCATAAATGAATGGGCTGGTGTAACACTATTTCTGAGTCCATGGCCTGGTCAAAAGAATAAATGAAGGATCAACTTATCAGGAGAAAGCTGAGTTAGGATCGTGCCACTTCGTGGGAAAAATATTTATGGCTGCAAACTTACCAGGTTAAAAACAGAAAACAACTTGATTTTCTAGGATATTACGAACTTGAGCCTTATCACCAGCTTTTAAATGTTTTGAGCATGAACTATGACCCAAGCACAGTTCTAAACTTTTACAATCTGACCAATAACCTAGTGAAGGAGATATAATTATATCCCTATTTTATGGGGATGATACTGAGGTCCAGAGTCTAAACAGTTTGCCAAAGATCACACAGCTGGTTGTAGGCACAGAATTTAAACCTAAAATTTGAATTCTAAGCCTCAACCCAGGTGCCTTCCTCAGTTGGTTTCTGGACTCCTATGTCTAATACCTATCATTTTCCTTGTGCTGATCTAGAACGCCTGAGAAAATTTCCTTTCTCAAAAGTTATATAATTATTATTGGGAGAGCTAGACTCAGTCTTTAGAAGTACTTTTAAAGTGAGTGAAGTCTGCTCCCCACTTTTTGTTTTACCAGTAGAGAAACAGGACCCACACACAGGGAAGTAGCTGAGTAGGATCTAGGACCCAGAATCTAAACCAGGGGTGGCCAACTTTTCTGTATATAAGTTCTACTTTTTATCTTAAAAGTGTGTCGCGATCGACTTGTTGTCATAGGCGTAGTCTAAGGGGGAAGAAGGGGTGTGAAATGCATACTGTGTTTATACACTGTGTTTCAGTATAAGGTGCATTCCAGCGAGGTATGGGGAGATAAGTAAAATATATGTTCAAAACTATTTTTTATTTTTTAAATAACTTATTAAGTTTTCGAGATATAGGCTCATGAAGAAAATAAATTTCCAGACCCAACTTTTGATAGCAGCATTCCGTACATGCGGTACCTAAAAAATTCGATTTTCCGACACTTTTTCAAGATAGATTTTTACTAACTTAAAATGCAATTTAATTTTTTTTATCAACTGCAATGTATAAGTTGTACTATTTGATTGTAAATATAAAAAAGTTGTTATAAAAATGCACAGTATGGCTGCTAATTTGATTTCAATATTTCACTTTTGCATTTTTTGGGGGGGCCAGGAAAATTTATTATGAAAGAATAATATGACTTACTTTTTGCTAATCTATCAATAGCTTGCTGAGTACACCTCGTACTGAAATACAGATATACGGCTTATCTACCTACGTGAAAAACAACAACAATAGTTATTTAAAGGGCCAAAAAACTCACGTCCAGGGGAATGAAAAGAACATGGATAATTATTAACAATATTTATTAATTCAAAGTAGCTACAGATAAAGACAGATTTAGAATTTACTTTGTTGCCTTAACATTAATGGGAAGACTGAGTTTGCATGTCTCTAACCAAGGAATCATAATTAGGTGTATATCCTGACAAAGATCATAATAATGAGTCTTCAGTATGGGAATCAGTCAGGACA
>PVKE010024625.1:0-23665 GCA_004027555.1 Craseonycteris thonglongyai | reverse complement strand
CTGGGAACGGGGGCCAGGAGATACCTTTTTTTAAAAAGGTTTCCTGATGATGAAGTGGAAGTGCTTTGTGCTTAGGAAAGGCATTTTTTTGCATCTCAGAGATTCTTTTCATTCTGATCACTCAGATCTGACCCTAGCTGTGCCCATCAGTAACTCTCTGGCCATCGTCTTCACACTCATTGTCGGGAAGGTCCTTGGAGAAGATATTGGTGGAAAACGTAAGTCAGGCCACTGCAAGTGCGGAAAGCAGCTACTTGGGCCTTGATACCCTGGGTTAGTTCTTTTCCAGCATCACCTCCCATGGGCAGGTGAGGAGAGAACCCTTCCCTATCCTGCCCCTTTCCTCTGTAGCTCTCCTGTTTCTGTGTGGCCATCAGAATTTTCTTCCCCTGGACAGTCTGGGGACAGACCCCATCTGATCCCTTTCCTCAGCCCTGCACCAGATCCTACTGGTGTGGCTGGGCTCAGAGCCCCACAATTTCTACCCATCATCCTAGGAGCATTTGCAGGCATGGTGCTCACCGTGGCAGGAATTACACTCTGCATCACAAGCTCAGTGAGCAAGACTCAGGGGCAACCATCTACCCTTTGAAGGGGCTGACACCACTCTCCAGCTTTGCTGTCTCCAGGAAGCCCCTTGAGCCACGAGGTACAAGCAGTGAGCAGATGGACCTAGCACTTACCTCCTCTGAGCCTCAGCTTCCTCATCTCTTTTGGGGATAACAGCTACCTCATGGATCACAATAAAAGAACATGAGTAAAAAGGGTTTTGTAACTTTCAAGTGCTATTCAACTGCTAGGATTTAGCACAAGTGATTTTACACTCATGCCCAGTGACCTTTCTGCCACAGCAGCTCTCTTCCTACTGTCACGTCAGACCCTGAGCCCAGCCATTTTACTGTGGCCTGCTCTGGACCATCACAGCAATAGGGTCAATGGGCTGCAGAACCCCAGCTGCATAGGGAGGGCCAGCTATAGTCTTTAACCACAAATGCAAACAGGAGGCCTCCAGGGCTCACTCAGAAAGCCTTGGCTGGCTGAGAGGTGAAGGGAAGAAGGTGCATCAGAATGGCAGGTGTAGCAGAGAGGAGCTATCTGTTTTGTGAGCCTTGCATGTGCCATCCATGAAATGGATAGAAATCTTCAACTGCCTGCAAACAAATAGACACTTGTGAGCCCCAGCACTGCCTAACTCCAGCATGTGGTACAATGCCTGGTGACTAATAACTTGTAATAAATCTTTAGTTAATAGACAGAGGTTCGTAAGTATTCTTTTATTGTGACAGATCTACTCCCAAGTTTGTGGTTTCTGCCCAAAGCTCAATTGGCTGTTCCCTTCTGAACCCCGTAAGTAAATGGACTCTGTGAGGAGGGCTGCTTTGCTCAGAGAGGAAAGGAAGAAGACTGGGCTGTGTGTTTAGGAGCAGAAAGTGGGGAGGGCCTGAAAGGGCTTCAGCATAGCCTGTGAGCCCAGGGGAGCACTGGGTCCTCTAGAACAGGCTGCTGGAAGCTGACAATAAAAGGTGGCTGCAGACTGGCAGTCCCCAGTTCCCAGCTACAGCTGCTGGCTCTCAAGATGTCAGCTCCCGGGCTGAGGCTGAGGTAGCTGCCTCAGCCCCAGGCTGGTTTTCCAGGGACAGGGCCTCTTCCACTATCTGTGCTGCCTTCTGGAGGAGGTGAAATCCATAAAATGGAGCCATTAGCATCCCAGGTCCAGCTTCCAGCCCTCAGCCGAATTTCCCAACCCCAGCAAAGGAAGAGACTTTAGACATTAGGACCTGCCCTTTCATTTAACAAGGTAGGAAGTTGGGCTCTCAGATGTTAGGAGACCTGCTCACAGTCACAATAGGGAAGAACTGTTTTTGGGGCCCAGGTCTGCCAGCGTTCAGCTCAGAACTCCTCTCGTCCCAACATACTGCTTCCAGCCCCAAGTCCCCGCCCACCTGATCCAAATGTTCCTCTGTCCAGGTATCATCATCTGCTACTTCCTGGGCCCCGGCTGTCTCCTTCCTTGGGTGGGGAGCTGCATACACACCCTTGACTCCTGATGATGGAGGAAACGTCAACTGATGCCCAGGCTGAGGAGCCCTCATTATTCTTTCCCTTGACCTCCTTTACCAGACCCTTCCCCTCCCCTGAGCCTGCTCCACATTCATTATCTGGAGGGTGGCAGGGTAGGCAGGCCCTTTGACCCCATCCCTGCCCCTTCCAAGTCCCACCCCTGAAGTCTCATTGCTCTGTTTCCATGTATTTCATTTCATATGCCAAGTCCCTGTGAAGAGGCAAGGGACTGGACATGGGGGAGTAGGAGACAGCTCTGCTGAGGCCAGGGCCAGCTCTGTAGCTGGGCATGCTGTCCCCATGGGTCATCCGCACAATAGCGGGAACCATTCTGTCCCTGTCAGAAGGCAGCTGAGAAAGGCCTGGGTCCTGGGGTCCCCTCACCTGATGGAAATGAGAGAGTGGGGAGCATGCTTCTTGGCTGAATAGCCTGCTGGGATCTGGCATAGAAAGCAGATGGCTCAGTTTGTCTTGGTTCCTTTGGAGAGGTCTGGGTTTGATGTACCCTGTGGCCACGGGCCTGTAGAGGGGACAGTGAGCTTGAGCCATGGGCACTGGCTGTTTTTACTTTCTCTATTCCCAGTCCAGGCTTGAATGCCCCTGGTGCCTGTGGGAGCTTTTAGAGGAGGTATTGTCCATCTTCATAGCCTGCACCCTCCCTCCTTGTTCCCTCTCCCATCAGGCTGCCTTATCGGAGGTTAGGGCAGCTTGTGCCTGGCGCTCAAGAAGCCCAGTGAAGCGAGGCTGTGATCCCCTACCTTCTACCTGCTGCTCACTGGCTACTCTCATGGGAGAGCTCAGGCCTGGGAGGAGATGGGGGGCTGGTAAGCTCCTTTGGACCCTTATGCCAGATATGCCAGTTCTCTCTCCCAACATCCAACCTGGCGAGAAGGCAGTAGGTCCAGGAACTGTCTTGAAGATCTTCATAGAGCCTGGATGAGCTCGCTTTCAGACCAGGTTCTGGTCCAGTCCCTGCCACTCAATAATTGTGTCTCCCTGAACAAATCACTTCACTTCACTGAACTTCGGAATCCCCTCTGGAAAAATTAGAATAATAAGCTCACACAAGATTACTGAGAATGCAGTGAGGTAGGGCAGAGCCTGAGCTGGATGAGTCCACTAGTCACACCTCTTCTTCCCCCCCCCCTCACCGTCCCTGGTGCCCCCACATCACCTACCCACTGCTTGTGGGGCCCAGACTTTGGGTCTTGGGGATACCTGCAATGAAATAAAGAAAAGGCTTGTAGTAGGCAGAGGAGGACATGGAGATAGGGTTGTTTCCCTGCTCTAACCTGCTACCCCACCCCTCCTCTCTCATACATACCAGCAGCCCCTGGGCAGAGAGGGGCTAGGCACCAGCAGCTCCACGTAGGGGAGGGCCTTGAACTCATCCTCTCCAACAGCCACATAGTAATGGCCGCTCACCAGAGCCTCCCTTGCTGACAGTGGGAGCCCTTCCAGGGTGCAGAGCCTGGGAGAGACAGGTGAGCAGATAAGAGCCAGTGGACAAGATGCCTCTTCATGTTTGGCAGACTGTGAGGGGGTGGGTATAGCTATTTCAAGTTACCCTTTGGCCACTGGCCCTATGGGCACCAGAGCCAGTCCCCTAGACTCACTCTGCCCTGGCTCCGAGAGCTAGGCTGGAGGGTTCTCACCCTGTCACATAGAAGTAAATCCTGTTTGGAGTCATGTGCTTTCCTTTTGCCTTTTCATCATCAAGGACAGCCAAAACCAGTAAGGACGCTCCCTTTGGGGAGTTTTAAGCTTTCCTAGCCCCCATACTCACTTGCACACAGCCCCACTCAGTAATTTGGCCTTCTTGGTCAGGAGCTTCAACACTGTTTCCCAGTCCTCGCTGGCATCCTGAGACAGCTTCAGGCTAAATGGGGGACTTAACAGGTCCCCATTCCTAAACACACTGGGACAAAGAGCAGCCCAGTAAGGGGAAGGGTCCCCAGAACGATGTGTGAGAGAAAGAAGAGTAGCATAAGGACCAGATGGTCTAAAAATCAGCACATGCCCATTTTCACCAATCAAGCATGTTGGACTTTTTATATTCCCACCAGTGACCAGGGGCTTCTGGAACAAACCCACCCACATTTTCTTGAGACTTACTGAAACAAAAATCTATGCCTCTGCTCCCTGATACCAGCACTCACTGGATATAGCAGGGGGAACCTGCAGGTAGCCGCCGTCCAAAGCCCCCATCACACGGGTGCTGACTCATGGGAGGACCCTGAAATCCAATTCAGGCCCCCAAATCAGGAGAGAGTTGAGGCCTTTGGTTAGCAGTGGGTCAGTCCTAGGTGGGTGAGATGAGGGAAAGGAACCAGACTGGGGCAGGAGCAGGGATGAGGAGGGATGATGAGACTGGTCACACTTTCACCAAAGGATGCTTCTAACTCTAAGTCATACTCTAACCACCCTGCCGCCCCACAGTTTACAGCTTCCTCTTTCCTTTGGGGAGCACAGCCTGGAGATAAAGTGAAAGGCTGGGAAAGGAACAAGGGAGAATGTCTTGAAATCCTGCACCCAGGAAACAGCAGCTATTGCAGAGTGGGTGTGGAGATGGGCCCCATGGGACTGGCACATCCTGCTGTTTCCAGGGCCCTTGGCTTCCCAGGCCAAACTGGGGGCAATCCCAGGAGGGGTGGGAAGACTTACTGGTGGTCTGCTGCTTTTCCCACCTGGATCCTTCCCTCCAGGGGGTAAATAGCTGAAAGGACAGATAGGTCACAGATCATTTTGGGTAGCCTGGGACCTCAACAGCCTGGTAGCTGCCAGAGTTTAGGATTGAGGCCCAGATCACCAGGCATCTCTCCCCATTGGAACAATCTGAGTCATCTCAGTCCAGAAACATGCTGGTATTTAAGGCTCTGGGTCAAGCTGAACATCCAGACTAGGGTCTCAGACACAAACCATAAGATTAAAGCTTGAGAGAACTAGTTCATTAAGCATCCTACTTTATCACAGAAATTTTCTCATTTATGAGGCAGGTAGTTTTATCTCATTTTGTATGAGACTGAGAGAAGTTTAAGTTATTCACTTAAAGTGACACAGAAATAAGCGAGAGCCTAGACTCTAAGTCTGTGTAGTTCCCAACCCCTTGCTCCTTACGTTACACTGAGCGACCTCACTGAGAATGGAGTACGACCTGGCAACCAAGATCTGGGATGGAAGCTCAGGTACGCTAACTCTTCTCCCCTCTTGGAAGGCACAGCCCCATCCTGCAAGGGGGATGACCCGAGTCTAACACAGAGCATCGGATGCTTAAACACAGCAGGCAGGAGTGATGGATGAGGTTAGTATTTGGAGGTATTAGAGAATCCAGTCAGGAAGAGCCTGTGGAAAAACAGGCTCAGCTTCTGGGAGAATGTTTTCCTTCCCATAGGCTAGTTCTGGCTGTGATGGGCACAGACATCAGTGTCCAATTTTGACTTGAACTGTGGCTCCACTATTACTTATCACATAACTTCAGTCTTGGTTTCCCTTTCTAAAGTATGGGGACAAGACCATCCCCTTCATAGGGTTGCTGCATTCCGAAATAACATATAAAATGCCTGTACATACATAGTAATTACTGAACACATGGTATTATTGTTGCTATTACCTCCCTTCCTAGGCTCCAACTATGCCCAGCCCACTCACTGGAGCTTGCGGAATCCTTCGAAGCCAGCAGCCACATACTGCCCTCCGTTCTGCAGGTCAGCCAGGTCGGTGATGGGGTGGCCATTACAAGCTGTGTAGAGGGCACGCACAGCCAGTGGGGCCTGCACAGCCAGTGTTACCTCACCAAGGAAGGTTTCCAGGGTGGGGAAGCGGCGCTGAGTCACAACCAGCTGGTGGCCTGGGGAGAAAGGGTCCCCATTCCGGTATACCACTATCCTCTTAGCTGCTGGGTTGCCACTCGCCATAGTGTGTTCTCAGCTAGAGACGCAGAGCTGTTGCCAGGCAACCAAGGAAGCTGGGAGCAGTGCCAATCAGAGGTACAGACCTGCCCTCTCATTCAGCAATGCAGAGTGCCAGCAGGAACATCTGTTTACACTCAGGATCTCATTCAATCTGCCCTTGGTGGGGCCTCACAAGAGTAGGGTGTGATCCCTATAGATGAAGGAAGACCCTAGGGCTCAATGAGAGGCAATGGCAGAGATCACACAGATGGTCCAATACTGGGTAGAGGGGGCGTGTCTCAGAACCTCTCTGGCACTCTATAGCTCAAAGGCTGAGTTCAGAGGATCAGCTTTGGGAGCTGTTCCCCAAGAATGATTAGTTTGTTCCCAGACAGCTCTGGGGAATATGCCCCAGTTCAGTAGGAAGTGAAAAGGAGGGCCCAGAGTCTGTCCTGATCAAAGACAGATAAATGCAACCAGGCTCAGAATCTAAGAAAAACCTTTATTCTGCATCAAGACCCCCACTTTACTTACCCCAGGTGACTCCTTGTCCCGAAATTTGGACTGAGCCACAGGCAGAAGATGAAAGTGTTGTCCTCCCTCCTCTCCCTGTACTGGTGCCCTCTTTGCTCCAGCTTGTTGGTCCCATGAGCCGTCAATGGCTCGGGGCAGGGGCAGGAGGTAGACCTGGTACCAGGGAGGTTGGATGAGGGCCTGTTTCCCCTCCTTGCCCTTTCATATCACCCCCCTTTGGAATGTGATCATCCCCTGGCTCCCTAGGGCCTAGCCTGGTGGTCCTGTTCTCCATAGCCTGCCCTTCCAGGGGTCCTCTCCGGTGTGGTCTGATCCTGTGGAAGATAGTTTCTCAGGTGGCCTTGATCTCCATGGTCCAGTCCTCTGGTTTTTCCATCCTTCATGGCTAGGCTCAACGGAGACTTTATCTCTAGAGCTTTTATCAATGAGGGTCTGGCCCTTCGGTGGTTTAGCCTTCCAGAGATCCAGGCCACCACGCTCTGCCAAAGTCCCACCCCAGATGACATGGTCCTGAGAGGCCCAACTCTTGTGGCCTACCTCTTTGACAATCTGACCTTCTAGGAGACTTATTTGCAATATCTGGGTCCTCACAGTGCAGCCAGCTGTGTCCTCTTCCTACCACAGTAGCCTCTAGGTTTGAGGCCTTTGGGGGTCTGGTCCTCTAGGAGCTGTGTCAGCTGTAGGCAGGTCCCTCCAAAGGTCTGTCCCCCATGGTCTGGCTCTTTGGTGAGCCTGTTTTCTATGGCTGGGTTATCCAATGGTGTGGGTAGCTGTGGTCGAGCCCTCCTGTCCTTAGCCCCAGCAGTGATTTTGTCTGTAGTGGCCATTCTTTCTGGGGATTTGTTGGCTTGTGATTTGAACCTCCAGCAGGAATTATCCACAAGATCTGGCTCTCCAGTGGTTCTGTCTCTGTAGACCTGGTTTTCCAGTAGTGGGCTTCGTTGTGACCTAGCTCTCTCATAGGCCTGTCCCCCATGGTCTGGGCACAAGCTGGGCTCGTCTCTGGCCTGGCTTGCCTCTGGGGATCTCAGTGTTTGTTTCAGAATTAGGTACTGTTGGGGAAGAGAACAGACACTGTACCAGGCAGGCCTGCTTGAGCATGGCACAAGGCTTTTTCCAAACCCCTACCCTTGCCTCTAAATGTACAGAGAGCTCCAAATTAGTGCATACCTCCTTACGGCTGTTGATTGCCTGTTGTAGCCACAGCAGTTCCATGGCCAAATGGCTGCGGCAGTACTGGAGCTCCTGGAGCTCAGTCTGGCTGTGGGGCAGTCCTGGACCTGCAGCTTCTGTGAACGAGGAAGGGAAGCAGAGAGAAAGCCTTGAGGTATAGACCCTGGCACCCTCCCCTTGTTCACCCATGAGTTGCCCCCAACGAGGCAGAGGGAAGAAGTAAAGGGATGCAGTTTCCCTAGCACAAGTCTTTCACTTTTCAAACGGGAAAGCTGAGCTCAGAGAGGGTCAGGGGCTTGCCCTGATCTAGGCAGAGAGTACCTGGAATTTCCATCCTTGGCATATCGCTGGTCTCCTCTTGGATGGGTTTCCTGGTTTTCCTATTCTGTTTATCCTGAAGCCACGGGCTGTCATCTCTACAAGGAAGACTTCCTGAGTTTGCTGAGCTGTCTCCTGACTTCTTCAGCATCATCTCCCCTTGGGTGGCCTCTCTCTCAGGCTCCTTACATGGGAAGCAGCTCCATAGTTCCTGCTTTAGCTTTGGTACCTTCTCTCCAGCTTTCCGGGTCCGATGGGATATTCCCTTCTGATAAATCAGAGAGCTATGAGAGCCCCAAGGCTAAACCCTCATACCTGGGTGTCATAATTTAGCATATACATATTGGTGAGGATTCAGGATTAGGGTGTGATGAGCTGAGTCTGCTGACTCTCCCATTAAAAAAAGTTTGTCAGCAGGAAGGGTGGATTGTACCATCCCCTTGAATCCCCCGCCCAGCCCCCTTCTTCTTCCCCTCCCTTTGTCTCCTGGGGTGTGTACTACCTGTGGGAGAAATCTGGGTCTCGGAATCCAGCCCTCAGTCCACTGAAGTGTGCCCAGATCACCCTCAATCTCTCGTACAATAGCCTCATACTCAGCTCGCAGACTCTGGAATTGGTGTCGGACCAAGAAGCCCCGGACATAGGCCTGGTATGGAGAACAAGGGGGAAGAAAACCCTCAGTAGGGGAAGCCGGGATGGTTCAGTGGGTTAAGTGCTCACTTTGCAGCGCCGGGGACCAAGGATCGAATCCCAGCCCCGGCCCGTGCGGACCCATATGCTGAACTTGGGAGTTCCCCCAGTTCAGTTCTCTCTCTGTCTCTGTATCTCTCTCTCTCTGTCAAAAAAAATAATAATAAAACATATTAAAAAAAAAGAAAACCCTCAGTGGAGGCATCTTTTGGGAGTCTCCTGGGGAGATGATCCCGGTAACTGCAAGACGGCCTTCTAAACCAAAAGGGGATCCAGCCACAGGGAAAGGATAGATGACACTGCACGAAGGTTCCAGGGCTTCCTGGGAGCATGTTGGACTGGATCCTCCCCTTCGACTTAGGGCCCTTCCTGCTATTTCCCTGATCCAGCATGAGTGTGTGGTAGGAGTAGGGGGTTCCATGGGTCCCAGCATTCTTTAGGGGGGATGGGTCAGCATCTCCTGAGGAGGGGCATGGGGGTAGGTGATTAAACATGATAGCCTCATCTCAAAGGTCCCAGTTGGGGATGACAGGATGGCTTGGTGGGCTGAGCGCTTGCCTTGCAGCCCTGGGGTCTGGGGATCAAATCCCAGCCCTGGCAGATCCATATGCTGAACTGGGGTGTGCCCCCAGTTCCGTTCTCATGTTCTCACCGGGGCAAGCCTCCTATGTGGGAGGTCCCTGTTTACCCCTGGCTAGGGTGGGCATGCCTCCCACTTGGGAGGGTCCTGGCTCAGTTCCTGCCCTGCGCAGTCCTGTGCCCACTTTTGCATTTTTATTTTTATTTTTTTAACTGAACTGGGGCCTCACTGCATTCGGGAAGCACACCCCAGTTCAGCATGTGGGTCCGCCTGGGCCGGAGCCGGGATTCCATCCTCAGTCCTCCGGGCTTCAAAGCGAGCGCTTAACCCGCTGAGCCATCCCGGCTTTCCCACTGTGCCCACTTTTGGAATGGAAACTATGTAGAAAACTAATGTGAAGCTGTGGAGACTAAGCTGGATGGGCCCTGCCCCTCCTCTCTGCTTCTCTTTCAAAAACAATAAATCTTAAAAACAAAATAGAACAACAGGGATGCCAGATGGCTCAGCAGGTTGAGCGCTCATTATGCAGCTCTGGGGTCGGAAGATGGAATCCGAATCCAGCCCCATCCCGTGTGGACCCATATGCTGAATTCGGGTGTGCCCCCAGTTTAGTTCTCACCCAGGCAAGCCTCCTATGTGGGTGGCCCCCGGCCGGTTCTTGCCCTGGGCACCCCCTTGTCTACCTGTGTAATGAAAACTATATAGAAAACTAATGACTTGCAACTATGGAGACTGCCCTGGGCCCTCCCGCTTCTGCTTCTGTCTCTTTCAAAAACAATAAAAATAAATCTACAAAAAAAAATAAAGGTCCCAGTCCAAGACCCCCATGGCAGGAATCATGTGCCCCTTGGCTGCCCCGCACCTGCAGCACGATCACCTTACGAACCAACTGTTCCTGCTCCATCCGGGTGACAACCGCCTTATGGGCCGCCATCGCCGGCGCAGTGACAGCGCGTCATTAGTGCGCGCCCCACGCAGGCCCCGCCCACCGCCTCCACGGTAACATTCGTTTTCTCGCTCCGCGGCGTGCCTCCCGCCCCCGCCAGCTCACTCATGCTAGTGGAGCCGACCCGCCTGCGGGTGTGTCCGCGGGGTCGGGGAGCCCAGGCTCCCCTGATGAATAAAGGCGCAGTCAGGGAAGGGAGGACACAGATCCGCTTTCTTTCTTTGTGGTTTAATTCCGCCCAATGCCCCCCTCCCCTTAGCACCTGGGGGGCCGTGGAAGACGAGTCCATACAAAGTCACAGTTTGAAGGGAATGAGAGGGAGGGAGCAGTCTGGGCCCGTCCTGACACCTACGCAGCTGACTGCTCCTCAGGCTCCGCGTTCTCTGCCAGGTGCAGCTTCTGTCTGTGCTAGTCAAGGATTGTGATGCGTTGGACCCCAGTCTTTCCAGCCCTGTGTTTTCATCCTGCACAAGCTTCATTACCCTTTGTGTGCAAAGGGGCTGCACAGTGGACTCGAGTGGTTCGTGGTCTGAGGCTGCAGTCCTGCCTGCCCTTCTTGTTCGTGGGCTTAAACCCTTCTCCATTGGTCTATATCCTGCAGTTGCATTCACTTGCACTATTTCTAACTAGGACTATGTAGGGGAGATAACCTAAATCATTAGACAAGCTTTGCCATGGATTAGTGTCAACTAAAGTACTTGCAAAGATTTTGATAAGTGGGTAAAACAATCCTGGCAATCCTCTTTCTTCTAATATTTGGGAAATTCTCTCCGTACTCCTTTTCCTGGACAGGGGTGGGGGCAGTCTGTGGTTAATTCTGACTCAGGACAGACTGAAAGGGGTGGGGATGTTGGTTAGATGGATATATGCCTGGAGGGCAGTGGGAAAGAGGAAAGTGAATTCATCTCTGGGAGCCATGTCCACATACACACTGTCAGGTCCCCTGGAAAGGATACATAGAATTACTAAGATCTTCCAGCTGTCAAAAGAGAAAGAGAGGTTTCTGTCAGGAGGGTCACCAGGCCAAACCCCAGATGCTCAGAAGGCCATCTGCTGGTAGGGGTTGAGGGGCCCACCTCTTGGCTTCATGCATTCCCAGCTTGTTACTCAAGGGGCCCAGCCATGGCCTCAAGAGCATGTACCTCTTCCACCCCCTGGTGCCCCCAGGAACTGAATCACGCAGCTCTGACCTACATTGCTAAGCAGCTGGTCCAGGTTTCGGTCAGCCATGGTCTTCTTCTGCTCCTCAGGCAGCCCCTCAGTGACCCCGTCCTCTTCTTCCTCCTCTTCCTCTTCCTCCCCACACACATCCAGACTGAAGTGAAGCCGGGCCAGCTTCTCCTGCATCTCCCGCACGTGCTCCAACTGCTCGAAGGAGCATTCCTTCCCTGGACAGCACATGTCTGAGCCCTGGGAGCAAGTTCGGGATCCTGGTCCCAGCCATGCCCCAGAGACCAGGCCCTCCAGCCCTACCCACATGCCCTGTAAGCCCAGCCCCCAGGACTCACCAAAGGCCTGCAGCCGGCCTGAGTGGAAATCATTGAGCAGGTTCAGCAGTCCTCCCTCCATCTCATAGACGTCTGTCACCTCAGTCAGGAAGGAGTGCTGCAGGGGGGTGCCTGTAGAGCCACCCCCACCTCCAGCTAGCACTGGACGGCATTTCTCCTTGCCTACCCTGAATGGAGTGGACATGACCAAGGTCACAGATGGGGGCATGCAGGTACCCCCAGATCTTTTGTGCCATCTGTTTATGTACTAATTCAGCTCCTATCCACTCACTAACATAAATGGATCTTTGTTCTTCTGGCCCTTCCCTGGGCACTGGGATTAGTAAAGGGAAAGGAGTGGGTGAGGAGGGGTAAGGGTGAGAGGTCAGCAGGAGTCCTTTTTCTGCTAGTGATAGAGCCAGAGCCATCACTAGAAGGAGGCTCCTTTCTGAGCCCCCTACTCATTCCTTCTGTGACCCTGGGTGAATCACTTGTCATCACTAGTCCTCAGTGAATTTGAGGACAGTTAATCCCTTACTGACATGAGAGCCATCTTACCTCTCCCAGACATATCTTTCTGCCTCTCTTCTACTTAAACACTTTTGAATTTCCCATTGCCCTTGGGATAGCATTGAACTACCGTTCCAACCTAGCTGTTACCACCCACCTGTTTTTTCCAATTGCATGTTCTCTTATTCCTGCCCCAGCCCTGAGCTTCAGCTACATCTCCTCTGGCTGTCCCCAAACATGTCCCTCAAGCAGGTGGAGAAAGAACACATTTGGACCCATTACAGAGTGGGATGTAAATTCCCAATCATTAAAAAAAATTAAGCAGAGAATTCAAGTTGTACACCTGAGTATCCCCTCACCATTTCCTGTCCCATGACACTCCAGGGCCACCAAACCACCTGTGGTTCTCAGAACCTTCCATGTGATATTTTATTTATGCCACGCAAGCCCCTCCTGACAGTGTGCCCACCGGCCTTCTCTGACTCTCACTTCTAGAAGGCAGCGCTGCTCACTCCCTGCTCTGAGGTGCATCATCACACTGTGACCCCATTGATCCCTGGCCTTTCCCCCACACACTTGAGGGTAGGGACTGAGCGTCTCAGGGGCCAGCCAGGGCAACCCCAGGGAAGGCATCAATTGTTGTTTAGTAAGTAAAGGCTAAGGCCTCCTTCATCTTCTTGCCCATAGGGCTCAACGGAGTTGGGGGGGGGGTGTCCCACCCACCCTCCTTGCCCTGCCCTCCTTCTGTACCTACCTCTTGAACTTGGTCCGCTGCTTGGGGGAAGGCAGATGAGGGAGGCCCAGGGCCAAAGAACCACTATGGCTGGTGGGCACAGGGACCCTGCGGAGTGTCCCCGGGGCTGCAGCTGGCTGGGTCAGGCAGGGCTTGGGACTCCTTTTCTTCTTCTTGTCTTCCATTGATCCTGGATGTACCTCAGGCCCTGGGAGTGAGTCAAACAGATGTGAGGAGCAAAGCACCCAGCAACTCCTAAGAGCTGCAAAGAAAGGGTCCTGGGAACTTCCAACCGTCCCCTCACATCTGCCAGGGTCTCTATCCCCTCATCTGTCCAGCCAGTGCCTATTTCTGGGGTCATGGATATGTATTTAAGGACCTTCAGGAATTCCCCCAAGGGCTGCACCAGATACCGTTCTGAGGCTGCTGGAGTTTTCCTGCCCTGTAGTGAAGGGGGCGGAGCTGGCAGAGGAAATGTGGAGGGAGACCGGGTGTATGTGAGCTGCCAGGAGCCCAGCCGAGGATTAGGGGTGTTTTAACCAGGCCCCGTTATATTTATCTACTGCCTAGGCAGATACTGACAAACCTGTTAGCATGGGAGGTGACCAAGGTTTGGGTGGGGGCGCCTGGACAGACCCTGTGTGAAGCACTAACCACTGGTGGACGGGTGACAGCAGGAAAAGCTGTGGAATTCGGGGCAGGGCTCAGTGCGGGCACGGGAGTTCCCTTACACATGGGCATCCTCCACCTAACCCCAAATGCAAACACCAGGTGACTCTCAGAGGTTCCCTGGGACATGCACGCTTCCAGCCGCTTCACCCTCCCCACTCAGAAAGTCCCTGCTTGGCTTCCCCTGGGGTGGGTGGTCAGCAGCTGGCTGCCTTGGCCCCAACAATGGCTGGCCTGTGGCTGGCACTGCTCCGCCTCCAGTCCAGCCCTGCCCCCAAGCCCAGGTCAGCTGAAGTCCTCGACAGGGCGGTCTGGGGGCCCCTTCCGGAGGTTTTCCCTGAGCTGCTCACTCCAGGCTGCCGCCACAAGCCTTACACTACACTCCGGAATGGTGGTGGCGCTGGGGGCATAAGCACTTAGATTAGCACATGGCTGACGGGCACTGGGGGGGTGTGGTGGAGGGGAGACTGGTAACAGTGTCATCTGCATTACCCTGCACCAGCTTGGCCCTATTAGGGAACGGATAGAAGAATTGGAGCAGGATACCCTGCTCCCCAGGAACCACTGGGGGCAACCTGGGATCTGTTTCCCAGAATCAGTTCCTAAAGTCATATTCCAAAGGATTGCTCAGTTTGGGGGCCAGGACCCCAAGTGGAGTATTGGACCTGGGTCATTCCACCCCCCACCCCCCCACCAAGGGAGCAACTGACCTGGAGGTTTGGGGTCCGGGGTGATGTTTCTGAGAGGGTTCCTCTGCCTTCAGCACTCTCCTTCTAGGGAACAGAAGGGGTGGAAGCTGAGCTGGCAGGAGGTGATTTGCATTTAAAGAGAAAGTGACCTTTTTCAGCATTTGGGATGGAGTAAAATGGGGGCGCATCCCCACATTTATTAAGCTGTCCATCTCATGACTACTGTCCCACCCGAACTAAGGTGTTCGTATTGGTTGTGTGATGGCAACCTATAAATCTTTTCATTTTCCTATCAGTTTGGAGAGAAACTAGTCTCTTACAAAATGGTGGCTTTGTCAGAAAGGGGGGCACGGGGGGGGGGGGAGAGAGAGAGAGAGAGAAAGAGAGAAAGAGAAAGAAAGAAAGAAGAAAATATGCAGGAAGAAACTGCAAGACAACCGTCTGTGGAGTGAGTCCAGATCCCCTATTAAACACTTTATGGACATTTAGTCCTCGTAACAACCCCGCCTCATGACAACCCTGCTGGAAAGATCCTGTCATTGTCCTATTTTACTGAAAATCAACAATAGTCTTTTTTTTTTTTAATATATATTTTATTTATTTATTTATTTTGACAGAAGAGACAAAGAAAGAACTGAACTAGGGGAGCTCCCAGTTCAGCATATGGTTCTGCACGGCCGGGGCTGGGATTCGATCCCTGGTCCCCGGCACTGCAAAGTGAGCGCCTAACCCACTGAGCCATCCCAGCTTCCCCAACAATAGTCTTTTGAGGGCAATACCATTTTCACTACCCCTACAACATCCTGACACTCCTAGCTGGTAAGCAATGGGGGCTATACTCACTCACTACTGTAGGAATGAGAACAAGTCCACCCCCTTCCTACCCCCAAGCCTAGGAGACACGTGTGGGGAGCATCAGGTCAGTGGAAACTGGTGTGATTACCTGGCTTGCCTGCATTCCCCCAGAGGGTAACCTGAGCACCTGATAAAGGCTGATCCAGCACTGCTGGTGCCACAGGGCAGGGGGATGGGGGATGGGGTGCAGATCACCGGGTCAGCTATTTAAAGACCAGGCAGAGAAGCTGCCTCCTTAGGTCCTCAGAGAAGCATCTGATGCAACAGGAGACAGGCTTTTCCTTGGCTAGGCTGCCTTGTGGGCTCAAATAGCTGCCCCAGGGCAAGGTGCACAGCTGCCCCACCCATCTTCCCCTCCCACTGGGCAAGAGCAGCTTCCCTGGGCCTGGGCCTCAGGCTGAAGTGGGGAGGGTAAGGCACTGTTTCCACAGGCTCCTGAGCTGGGCTATTTCCTAGGTTCTTCCAAGGCCCAGAATGCTCCAAAAGGGGAGACCTTAATTCAGGACTTTTTTTTTTTTTAAGATTCATTTGACTGATTTTGACAGAGGTAGACAGAGACAGAGAGAAGGGGGAGGACCCAGAGTAGTCTCCATAGTTGTATGTCATCAGTTTTCAACATGGTTTCATTCAACACAGGTGGGCGGAGGCTGTGCAGGGCAGGAACTGGGCTGGGGGCCTCCCGCATGGGAGGCAGGTACCCTGAAGCCACGGGAACAAGGGGTGAGAACAGAACTGGGGACCTCCTGCGTGGGAAGCACACTGCAGTTCAGCATATGGGTCTGCATGGGCCGGGGCCAGGATTCAATCCTTGGTCCCCAGGGCTTCAAAGAGAGCGCTTAACTGGCTGAGCCATCCCAGGTTCCTCAGGACTTTTTCAATAACCACGGATCTGAGGGACGGGTATATGTAGGCAGAGAGGAAACTGGTCAGTCCCTCTTCTCTCCTACCAGAACTGTTAAGGGTGGCACAGCTCCTCCAGGAAAGTTGCAGAGGGTCCAGATGCACCTCTAGGGTGAAATTACTCTGAGTGGCTTTGCTTGGGAGCACTAAGAGTTGTGGCAGCCTTCTCTGACCCCCTCCAAAGTATCTTTGACTAGAACCACCACTGTGGTCAGCACAGAAAAATAACCCAATGAGACCTTGACTAGGAGCAGAGGCTCTGTGGGGACTATCACAGCCAATGTGGACACCTCTGCCTATGGAGGCCTGGAGGGAAGGACACTTTGTCTCTTCCATTTGTTGGGCACATACCATCTTATATGCCAGACTAGCCCAGGCCCCAGGGAGAACATGGTGCTGGGTAAGGCCACCAGGAAGATGTCTCCTATAAAGACGCCTCAGCTTCTATACCTAGGTTTGGGGGTGGGTGAGCAAAGATGTGGAAGAAACCAGCCCATTCTTAAGAACTGCATGCAGAATGTGGTAGGTCCGTGTATTCCCTTGGACAGCCACTGCTAAAGGATGCTGCTCCTGACATAGCCCGATAGTAGTGATGAGTGCCCACTCACCTTAATTTGGGCCTCCATTGGCATATGCCTCAATTTCTGTTGTACTTGCCTTTTCCCTACCTTGTGGGCCCTACCAATTTCCTATTTAAACACCTTCAGTAAGTTGTTTCCCCCCCCCCCCAACCCCTGGGTTCTAGCCCAAATTCCTTTACCCTGCACATAGGCTCTTGTATCTCCTCCCACCACCCTCCTACACACCCACATTGATCCACCCCATTACTATTAATGAAGCTGCCCTTTTCATCACAGGCCCTTCTAGGCATCCACCACGGGGCGCTCCCACAGTGCCCCTGTCCTTTCTACATCTGAAAGCTACTTTTCCCTTCACTAGCCTGTGAGCTCTTGGAGAAAAGGGGCAATTTTTGATTGAAAAAAAATCTGATGTTCCTAAGTATGTGTCATGCCAGCATTGCCCAGGGCAGTTCCAGCAACTCTTTTGTTCTGAACCTGTGGGACTGCTGGAAGGAGGGCACTTTGAAAGGTGCAGAAAATCTGGGGAATAGGGAGGGAGCATCAAATATATGGTGATGGAAAGAGCTGATTTCTGAGTGGTGAGCACGTAATGCAATACATAGAAAATGGAATGTAGAATTGTATACCTAGAAACTATGTAATTGTTACCAACCAATGTCACCCCAATGAATCTAAAAATAAAAGATGGAAAAAGAAAAGATGCAGAATATCAAGGCACAGAGACTTGGCAGCAGATCCCAACAATAAGTGATGGCTGAATGGATCCAGAAGCAACAAATGACCACAATGGTCAGGAGAGAAAAAGTAAGGCAACAGACTCTTTATTTAATGTGGTTTAAAATACAACAAAATTAAGTTCCTGGCTGTTGTGAATACCAAAATTAGACAAAAAAGGTGTCAGCACAGCTTCAAACAATTCTGGCTGCCAGGTTGGGCCATAAGGGAAGCAGTTACAGGGACAGGAAGGTGCCTGGCTGTCCCAGGGGCAACTACCTTCGCTGTGTGATGGGAGGGCTGAAGCAGCAGCTGAAGAATCAGCTCAGCAAGTCTCGACCCTCCCCGACACCAGGGCAGATCCACTGGCCTCTTGGTCAGCCCTTAGCAGGTTTACCATACTGGGGTGGAGGAGAAATAATGATCTTCATAGACATAACATTTCCTTACAGAAAAGTGCCTGAGCTCAGCCCATGGTCCAAAAACCTCA
The DNA here is from genome assembly GCA_004027555.1 of Craseonycteris thonglongyai. Classification (NCBI taxonomy): domain Eukaryota; kingdom Metazoa; phylum Chordata; class Mammalia; order Chiroptera; family Craseonycteridae; genus Craseonycteris; species Craseonycteris thonglongyai. The sequence continues at coordinate 5,845 of PVKE010024625.1, read as the reverse complement.
TGGAAAAAAAAAAGAAAAAAGGTGCTGCTTACACCTCTCAGAACCTGACTTACATGAAGCTCTCAGCTGGATAAAGTCCTGAACACAAATTACTGTCAGCAGAGCCAAGGGCTGTGAGCCTCACCTACTGTGGCCCTGTGGAGGAAAAGCTAGCAATGTAAGAAACCAACACAACTCTTGCTCCTAGGACTGAGGTTATGTGCATGGGACCTGCCCCGCTGAGGAAGGCACTGGCCTTCATTCATAAATAGGCCACCTCCCCTGCATTGCCAGAGCCCAGGGTCCTGGCAGGTGTGGGCAGTACCCAGGTACCTGGGCTGACTTTGGAAAGCAGAGCAAGCAGAGCAGCTGTAGTGATTGGTCAATGGAATTTGAGAAGAATGGAACCCCCATTTACAGCCTGGTCAGGATACCTAGAGCCGAGGAAAGGTTCTAATCTGCCCAGGGCCTAGACTTTTGACCTGGGAAGCCCTGCTGGGGCCACCTTGCTCAATGTAGCTCCACAGTAGCTAGACTTGGTTTTAGAGGGCTGCAGTGCTATGCAGCTGAGTTCCCATCCCATTACACTGGGCTCAACAGCTCTCCCACCCCCAAACCCCATGGGCTTTAAGAGGTAGCTGAAGTGAGGCAATCACATGGGCCACTGCAGGCCTTCCTGATCTTGTGCCTCTTCCCTGTGCTTCCATAGCTCAGGAACCCCTGTACGGTTGGCAGCTCTGTGTACCTCAGCCTGGTACAGGGCTTGGGGGAGGGAGCTTTACTGGAACAGGAAGAGGCATGTTCAGGGACTTTCAGACCGGCATTTCAGAGGGGAAAATATCTTATGATACATCTCTCCACAGGAGAGCAGTATCTTAGCCAGGGATGGCAAACAGGTCTCAGTACTTGTACTGGCTGCTGGAGGAACCTTGAGAAATGAGGAAATACCATAGATGAACAGGAAATCCTCTGAAGCAGATGGGCAGTACCTATCTACCATGGGGGCAGAGGGGAAATGGTGTGCCATTCACTTGCCATCTCTGGTCTAAGTCAGAACAATTCAGGAATTCTTGATATACTCTTCATGAACCTATTTTATCAGAGGGATTTAAGGTAAGGGCTGACAGTGAGATATTATGGAAGATAAAGAGACCTCTATGGTAACGAACTAGCTTCAAGGAAATACAGAAAGCAGCAGCAGCTCAACCATTCTATCTACCTTGGTCTTTGCTCCCTCAGCTACACTAAAGCTGAGGCCTGGTTGAAGGTGGGGTACTACAGTACCCCAAACCCACCAGAGCTCTGCTTCCTGACCGAAGACTCATTCCATTGTTCTAGAAAACTGTTCTGTACAAAGACTGGCTAATATCCCAGCCAGTTTGCAACCAGCAGAATTTTCAGAGTGTAGAGTACTCATAGCATGTTAAGGGGTGGGGGTGGGGTGGGAGGTGATGGGAACACAAATATCTGCAGTTATTTTATGGACTTCTGAAGCTCAGTCAATTATTGAGTCTCACTCTTATTAGTTGTGTCAGATCAAGAGCTGGGCTCCCACAGGAAGTGGGATGTCTAGGACATACCTCAGCTTACTCCTTGGTCAATGGAACTGGGGCTGATCTCAAAGATTGCACAGTGATCTCAAAGACTGGCTGGGGCAGGAAGCAGAAACACTCATAACGCTGATGGTGGTAGGGCCCTGGAGGCCAGGAACCCAGGTACCACTGCTAGAGCCCTCTTCCTCCTCCCTCAGAAGATCCTTAGTACAAACAGTCATGTGCAACAAAAACCAAAACACCTTCAGAAAGAATCCTTTGGGTGATCTCTTGTCAATCATTTGTGCAGGCTAGAGAGGCACCTGTGAATGATAAGGCTACTGAGAAGCATCATTGGCCTGGTCCTGGTACTATCAGAGAGCAGGGGAAGTGATGCCCAAGTGGTTCCCTACCAGAGCAGCATCCCATGCACATTCTCCAGGTCCCCTGTCCTAGGCAGGAAAACTGTCTGATCACCAGCTCTGAGTGCCTGCCAAGGCTCTGCCTGGGGACCCTTCTTCCAGGTCAAGAGAAGAAAAGAAGCTTCCAAGGTAACTAGGAGAACCAGAGCTGCCCAAGCCCCGCTAACAAGAGAAACACAGTCAAGGCCTGCGTGTGTCACTTGTCATGAGCCCTGAAGGGCAGGGCGGGAGGGGGGTCTGAGCATCAAACCAGGCAGGGAAATGTTCAAGTCACTTGTCCTGCCAACTCATTGTGAAGCCAGCTACAGATGAGAGCTCCTCTTTAAGACTCTTCAGCTCACGGATGAGCCACTGACTTCCTCTGTACACACCCTACCTCCAATACCAGCCCATTTTACACTTACAAATATAAATGTAGGCGGGCTTGCACATGTCATATGTACGTAGAACTGACCCATGTCTAAAACTGCAAAATGTCAGATGCCAGCCCAGTCAGAGCACCCTGGGCCTCAGCACGGGACCACTTAGCAGTGGGAGCCTTGCACAGGCCAGGCTTGGCTGGGCTGCTTGCTCCCTTCCCAGCATGCCCCTAGCGCCAGGCTCCTTAGGTGGTGGTAGAGGTGGGCTCCTGGGGCCCTGTTTGGCCTGATGCTTCTGTGCTCAGTGCTCCAGGACAGCAAGGAACTTCTGTGGCCCTTGGAGAGCTAGGTGCTTGGGCCCCGGGGCTCTCGCCACCCTGCTCCTTGGAGACAGTGGCTGGCTCTGGCCTTTGCTCGGGGCTGCTGTAAGTGAGGCCCTGGCCACCAGCACTCAGGTCCTGCACCCTCTTGTTCAGGTCATTGCGCTCTGTCTGCAGCGCCCGGCACAGCTTCTCCAGCCGCTGGGCTTTCACCTGCAGGGCCTCTAGCTCTTTGTCCCGAAGTGTTTTCTAGGAAGAGAAAGGGGGCCTTCAGTGCCATGCCATCGACTCTCCACCCTCTACTACCACTTGGTAGAAAACACTTGACACTTTAAACTGGGAGTAGAGTGCAGTCAAAAGCTGGCTCCTTTTGAGTAAACATCCTTGGTTTATGCCAAGACCTGGCTGACAGTTGGGGGCAATGTAGTGTAGGGAAGGGGCATGACTTGGAGACAATGTATTCCTCCTGTTTATCTCCCAGATGACCTTGGCAAAGTACCTGGCTCTTGAGCCTTCTTTCTTATCTATTAAACTGGACTAACATCAACCTCACAGATCTTGAGGGAAGGTGCAATGAACTGGCACAGTGAAGACATCCAGCAGGTATGGCTGCAGGAGCTGCTTCAGCACTGAGTTTCTCTCCTGTCCTATATCTCAAGCCACAAAATCAAATGATCAGGGCCACTCTGCATACAACCTACATGCATCATTGACAGCCCTTGATTTTCCTCTCCTTTCATCCATTTGTTCTCTTGGCTTTCACTGTAGGTCTGATTAGGCTCACTGCCTCCCTTGGGGAGAGCTGGCAGTGCCTTGGACTTGCACACATGCACATGAAGCTAGCTGCATCACTTACTGCCAGAACATAGAGGAAAGGGCCTGACACTCAGTAACTGCACACCCCAACCCCAGCTGCAGAGAACCCACCTCCTCAGCCATCTCCAGCAGGGCCTTGTTGCTGCTCTCCCACCGGGAACGGTACATGGTGGTTTCTTTCTCCAGCTTCTTGATCTTCTTAGTCATCTGGGGTATGTGATAGGCAGAATTAAATGGTCAGGGGGCCAGGCTGTCTGTGCATCTGTGTCCCCGAGGTGGGGAATGGTCCCAAGATGTGAAGGTATTACAGAGCAGTCAGTGCCTTCTATGCCACTTCAGGGTGACTCAATTTAAATGCCCACTGACAATAACAGGAAATGAATGACAAGAGCCACTTCTCCAGGACAATCTGGAGGGTGCACACAGCACTGACACTTGAGAGGGAGGAAAGGCTGTGATCCCTCCTTATAGCCCCACCCTTGGTCTCAATCACACTTGTTACTGTAGACAGCTCCCCATGAGGCACCCCATTCTGAATGAAACAGCTGTGCCCCTGCAGCCACACCCAGCCTGGACCAGTGTTACCTTTTCCATCTCCTGTTTGAACGTAGTGAACACCTCGCTGCTTTTGGAAAGTGTGTTTTGGAATTCCTCGAACTTCTCTGTGTATAGGGCAAGCTGGGTGAGAAAGAAGCCCACAGGTAAGACAGGGCTACCCTGGAGGGCACTTCTGGTCGACAAGCTCAGACTCATCCTTGGCCCTCTGACCCAACAATTCTACTGAGATACCATTTTTCTTTAAAATAAAACCAAAACTATGTTATGCCTGGAAAGTAGGATTTGGGATGACATGTTTTGCCTTAATGTTTTTTTTCAAACATTTCTTCCAGAATTAATTATAACTTGTGTAATTAAAAACATGTGTCTGTCCCCACCTCCTCAAAAGCAGCACAACACTTCTGACTAGGAACAAAGTCCTTCAAGCTCACCTAGCCACCTGGTCACCACCACACAGGTGCTGGGAGGGTCCAGAGAGAACAAAGGCTCAGCAAGGTCACACAGCAGTCAAGGTGGTCCTAGAATAAGGGTCCCATTTCCATCCCCCCAGGATGGGGCCGAGAGGGGACCTTAGAGGCACAGGGTCAGATACACACTGTCTCACCTGCTGCTTCAGGTGGGTCTCTTGTTGCTTCATCAGCTCACACATCCTCTGGGACTCCACTGCCTCTTTGAGGAGCTATTTCCAAGACAGGACCCCAAACCCTGTCAGAAGCCCCAAGGGGCTATGTGTGGCTTGCTGCTCTCTCAGACTAGTGTCTGCCTAAGAAGCAGTACCCTGGTTTGGCCGGGCAGCAACCTCTCCCATACAAATTTGACTATGAGCTAAGCCAAAACCCAACCCACCTCCTCCAAGACCACCCATGCCCAGGGCCTAAGCCTCACAAAATCCTTCTCCCGCTGGTGCCTCTCCTCTGCCTCCTTCAGCATCTCCTGGGCCTGCTGGAGCTTGGCATCAACCAGCTGCTGTTGCAGGTCCTTGTGTTTGAAGACTTTGTCGATATGCTGCAGGAAAGCAAGGTGGGAGGGGTCCACCTGTCAGGTGCTCCCTTTCGCAGGGACGCCCAGTGGCTGTAGGGACCAGGACACCTGGCCCAGCCTCTCATCTCAGTCTGACATGCTGAACTTTCATGTGTACCATAGGACGTGGGCCCCAAGTGCCTGAAAGGTCTACTTCCCAACTCATCTTCTTTATTTTTATTTATTTTTAAAAATTATTTATTTATGTATTTATTTTTGACAGAGAGAGAGAGAGAGAGAGAGAGTGACAGAGACAGAGAGAGAACTGAACTGGGGGAGCTCCCAGTTCAGCATATGGTTCCGCACGGGCCGGGGTCGGGATTTGATCCCTGGTCCCGGGCACTGCAAAGTGAGTGCTCAACCCACTGAGCCATCCTGGCTTCCCCTTTTCCTTTTTTTTTTATTTTTGAACTGAACTGGGGGCCTGCCTCACTGAGTTCGGGAAGCACAGCCCAGTTCAGCATGTGGGTCTGCCTGGACCGGAGCCGGGATTCGATCCTCGGTCCTCCGGGCTTCAAAGCGGGCGCTTAACCTGCTGAGCCATCACAGCTTTCTCTATCTTTTTTTCTTTTTTTAAAGATTTATTGGGGAAGCTGGGATGGCTCAGGGGGTTAAGCTCTCGCTTTGCAGCACTGGAGCCAGAGGATCGAAGCCCAGCTCCCGCCCAGGCGAACCCACATGCTGAACTGGGGTGTGCCCTCAGTTCAGTTCTTGCTGGGGCCTGTGTGGGAGGCTCCTGGCCCAGTTCCTGCCCTGCGCAACCCCTCGCCCACCTGTGGAGTGAAACTATATGGAAAACTAATGCTGTCAACTATGGAGACTGCTCTGGGCCCTCCCCC
>PVKE010024624.1:6644-23766 GCA_004027555.1 Craseonycteris thonglongyai | reverse complement strand
TTTGCATCTCCCTAATTGCTAGTGAAGTGGAGCATTTTTTCATATATCTGTTGGCCATATGTATGTCTTCACGAGAGAAGTGACACTGTTCTTTTCAACGAGTATTTGGATATGACACAAAAGACTCGAACAACAAAAGCAAAAATAAGTGGGACTACATCAAACTAAAAAGCTTCTGCACTGCAAAGAAAACCATCAACAGAATGAATAAGTAACCTACACATTGAGAGAAAATATGTTCAAACCATATATTTGATAAGGAGTTAATACCTAAAATATACAAGAAGCTCATACAACTTAATAGCAAAACAAAACAAAACAAAAACCCAAACAACCCAATTAAAAAATGGACAAGATCTGAATAAACGTTTTTTCAAAGAAGACATACAGATGACTAATAGGTATATGAAAAGGTGCTCAATATCACTAATCATTAGGGAAAGGCAAATCAAAACCAAACCAGATATCACCTCTCACCGCTTAGGATGGTTCTAACCACTGCTGCTATTTCCGAGAGACCTCAACCCTGAAAAATAAGGACTGAATCCAGGCCAGGAGAAGCTGAGAACAGCATCAGCCAGCATGCTTCTAGAATATATAGAGCTATTCCTACCAACAGAAAAAGTTAACAAACCCAGATGAACAAATATGTAGTCCAACTAAGAGGATGACACAAAAACAGAAAAACAGGGAAATTTTACCTCCAATTACTCTTAGTTAGAAGACTTAACTACTCCCTAGGAAGAGGGATGGACAGCAAGCACGTGGCCACCATATTATAGCTACAGAGGTGAGACATGTGGGGCCAAACTGACCTGTTCAAGAAGGTGTATGTTTAGATTTGTTCTGAGATTATATATATATATATATATATATATATTATTTATTTATTTATTTATTTTTGGTATGTGTTGGGTTTTTTTTAAGAACTATTTTATTGTTTTTGACATAGAGACAGAGAAGGGGAGGGCCCAGAGCAGTCTCCAGAATTGTACGTCATCAGTTTTTTTGACACAGTTTTGTTCCACACAGGTGGGTAGGGGCCACACAGGGCAGGAACTGGGCTGGGGGCCTCCTGCATGGGAAGCACACCCCAGTTCAGCATATGGGTCCTCACCAGCCAGGGCTGGGATTTGATCTTCATTCCCCAGGGCAGCAAAGCGAGCACTCAACACGCTGAGCCATCCGGCTTCCCCTGCATTGATTTTTTTTTTTTAATTGAGATGTTAGACCATTTTGAGGCTAAGTAGGGAACACCTGTAATGATTGGGCCAGTTGCCTCCACACACATTCTGGTTTCTCAACAGCTTCATTCTGAAACTATATTGATTTGAGTATTTCCACATATCCTAGTCTTATATAATAATATCACCATCGTAGCTATAGGAGTTTGAAGGGACAGTAAGTTCATGAAAACCCAACTTCTTGGATTTTCAGAAGAAAATAATGAGGTCACAAAAGGTACATTACTTAGTCATGGTCACCGACATTCATGATGAAGCAAAAACTGAAAACCCAGGAATCCTGACTTTCAGTTCAGACCTCTTTCCTTGTCAACTTTACTCCCATTTTATTTGATGTTAATACTTTAGGAAATATTAAAATGTAGACAGAACCAATGTGTGGGTACTCTTAGGTACTTTTAGAGTACAAATATTCATTATATATTTTTGAATACAAATATTCTCAGGGGTCTAGGCCGGGATGGCTCAGCAGGTTCAGTGCTGGCCTTGCAGGCCTGGGGGCCGAGGATCAAGTCCCAGTCCTTGCCCTGGCCCGTGCAGACTCATATGCTGAACTGGGTTGTGCTTTCCATGTGGGAGGCCCCCAGTGTGGTTCTCACTGGGGTGAGCTTCCCATGTGAGAGGCCCTGGTTCAGTCCCAGCTCATGGGTGTGTGCCTCCCGTTGTGGGAGGCCCCTGGCCTGGTTCCCGCCCTGCACAGCCCCTACCATGTTGAAAAAACTGATGACATACAACTATAGAGACTGCTCTGGGCCCTCCCCCTTCTCTCTGTCTCTCTCTGTCAAAACAATAAGATAAATCTTGAAAACAAAAACATAAAACAAAAACACAAATATTCTTAGACCCCCTTTGAAATGACTCACGAAGCAGAACATGTCTTTGAGGTCCCGATCCAGACACTCATTGATTATGAATTCACTTTATTTTCTCTGAGCCTCCATTTTCTCATCTATAAAACAGGATAACTACACTAACCTTAACTCTTTCACTGGACTAATATGACGATGAATTGAAAGAACGGTGTTAATAAATGGTAGCCCATTTTCAGACAACCCCTCATAAGATGCCGGTTAAATGATCAGAATACAGACTTGTGTGATTGAGTAGATGGGATGCTTGTGTTCAAATCCATTACAAGATGTGTGACTATAGGCAAAGCTACTTAACCCCTCTGTGCTTCTATTTTCTCATGAGAGAAATGGGATAATAACAATAGTGTCTGTCTTATAGGGTTTTTATGAGGATGATATGAACTAATTCCTACAAACTACTGTTTGGCACAAACTAAGTGCTCAATAACTGTTCACTAATATCTTGCAGACTTGCTGGATGGCAATGTCTTCTTTGTTGTTGTGCTTGTGGGATGCTTTAAAAGTCGGTGAGCTTTAGCACCTCTAGAAACCCCAGATGGAACATGCACACCTCTCCTGGGAATCCTTCCATTCTTAGTGCTGAAATGGGAACAGCTGAGCTGCCTTCCAGAGCCAAATTGGCAACTAAACCACTTGCTGCTGCCTTCCCCTGCCACCCAAAGCCCTGCTGACATCAGCAGGAGCCTCATGGTGTGAGGAAGGGCCAACGTTTGCACTGACCTGGTTGCCGCTGCCCTTTGACAAACAGCAGGGCCCCAGGCCATGCCACCCTTTTCGGGGATCCTGGCAGAGCACACAAGTCAAACAGGATTAAGGTGGGGCATGACTTGGCCCAGAGAACCCACTGGCACCTGATCATAAAAGGTGGTAACAGGGAGTGCCTCAGATGACTCAACGAGTGGCATGTTTCCCTCTGAGCAGCTGCCAAAACGCCTCCCAGGCACCTGGTTAAGAGGCAGTGAGTACAGGGGTGGCTGGAGGGCCAACCCCTTCAGGGCCACTCTAGTTCCCCTTACACCTTTGTGCCTGCTCACATAGGGCTCTCTCCCTCTCTGAGTGCCTTTTCCTAGCTCCCTGCTGGGCAAAACCCTCCTCCTAGCTCATCCTTCAAGTCCTAATTCAAGTTTGTGGGGACCCTTTCTCAGCTTTATTAGGCAGACCTAAGTGTTTTGCTCAGTGCACGAACTGTATTCTATTTCATCTACTAGATGCTTGAACAATCCATCTTCTAGGCAGTTAGCCCTTGAACAACATAGGTTTGAACTGCATGAGTCCACTGTGAATGTACTTTACCTTCCTTATAATTTCCTTAATAATATTTTACTTTCTCTAGATTAGTTTTTTGTAATATAGTATATCAGCGGTCAGTGGCCTGTTAGGAACTGGGCCCCCCTAGCAGGAGGTGAGAGGCAGGTGAGCCAGCGAAACTTGATCTGTATTAACAGTGGCTCCCCATCGCTTACATTATCACCTGAGCTCTGCCTCCTGTCAGATCAGCAGTGGCATTAGACTCTTATAGATACAACCCTATTGTGAACTGTGCATGTGAGGCATCTAGGTGGTGAGATCCTTATGAGAATCTAATGTCTGATGATCTGAGGTGGAGCTGAGGCAGTGATGCTAGCACTGAGGAGCAGCTGCAAATACAGATGAACATTAGCAGAAACATGTGACTGCATAGAGATCATAATAAATCAGTTGCTTACAGACTCACATCAAAAACCCTATAAATGAGTGTTAAGTGACAAGTAAGTTGCATCTAGTGCTTGAATCATCCCCAAACCATTCCCCACTCCCTGTTCATGGAAAAATTGTCTTTCTTGAAACCAGTACTTAGTGCTAAAAAGGTTTGGGACTGCTACAGCATATCATACATATAATATACAAAATATGTGTTAATCAACTACTTATGTTATCAGTAAGGTTTCTAGTTAAGTTTTGGGGGAGTGAAAATTTATATATGAATTTTTGACTCCTGGGGGTCAGTGCCTTTAACCCCCACATTGTTCAAGGGTTGATTGTACTTATATCCTGTATGTTTCCTCTACTATTGCATACAACAATTATTTATTGGTATATGGTCATGCCATTTAGGATGCCCACCAACAGGATTTCTTCCAGCTCTGACCACAGACCCTGTCAGGGAATAAATCTCCAAGGACATGTTTCTACTGTATGATTCTGCTTCAACTCTCACTGAGTGGACAAGGGGAGCCAATCTCTAGATGGTCAGTGACCTGTGATTTGGGTCAGACTCTCACCGTTAGGGATCTGAATTGGGAAAGACTCCAGGAATGTGCAGTAGGAACTGAGTTGAAAGGTCATGACATACAGAGGACCTGATTTAAAGGATGCTGTGAATAGCTGTCCCGATCCCATTCAGGAATGAAGGATTTATATCCTCTGCTGCTGGGAGAGCTGCCATCAGCTAGCCCTCAGTTGTCAGTGCTCTTTGGCAAATGTCTCTATTGAAAAGTGCCTCCTACTCCCACCAAGATTAAGTACCCTCCCCAGGGAAGCCCATAGCTAATGTCTGGTTGACACAGAAGTTAGGTCAATCTCTTGAAAGTTTTTGTTTCTGAAGTGCCATCTCAGCTTCAGAGTGACCTGTGAGGTTGGCCAAAACCTTCATCAGTACTAGAATGACTAACCATCCTAGTTTGCCCTGGGACAGACTAGATAGAGAGAAGCTGAGTTGCAGTGCAGTCTTGATTTGCATGACCAACCTGTCCTAGTTTATCTAGGACTTCCCAGTTTTATCCTTGGCATGTCCAGGTGCCTAGTCTAGCAACTTCTTTTCCTTTGCCCAGGTGGGAATCCCAAGAGCGTGCCCTAATAAACCTCTGGCCTGCTGAACTCCATTTCAGGATCTGCTTCCCAGGAGACCCAATCTGTAACAATGCAGATTCTATAATGTGAAATCTTAAATTATGAGGCATTAGAAACTGTATAAGCAGAAGCTATAATATGGAGAAAACATGTGTTATACGGGATCCAGAATATACTTGGTTGTAGGACTGATAAAGCTGACATCAGGGATAGTAGTCATATCACTAGCAGCTCCTGGTTTGAGGGTTCTGGAATCATCTTGGGTGTCTAGTAATTACATCTTCATTCTTTCATAATTTTTATCATAAACTATAATATTTTGTTTCTCGGTTTACTATTGCATATGTCTTTAGAGCTTGGACCAGTGTCTATAGTATCTGCTGTATATCTGATGATTGATTAGACCCAGAACTATTCTTTAAGCTCAAGCTTCATGAAGACTCTCCTGTAATGGAATCTCACCCTAAATTTAGGCATCTCTGCTTTCCATACTGCTCACTGTGCTCCTACATTAAACTCTCTACTTATTTGAAATGGTTTGGGTATGTTTCTCAGCTTTGTATTTAAAAAAATTGTAATAACTTTTTTGTGTCAGCAAGGGATTTGGTTGTTGGCAACAGAAACCAACTCTGGAAATTTTAAGGTAAAGAAATGAATGTACTGGAATGGTATTAGGGGTTCTCAAAATCAAGGAAAGACTGTAAAAATTGGTATTGGAAAGTGGGCAAGAACCAGAGGATCTGCCACCAACGTCATGATGCTTATAACCTCCAGGTGTACCCAAGGTCCTTACTCATAAAACACTACCTAGATTCCATGTCCCAGAAGAGCATCTGATGGGCTGGGCCTAACCTGTGTCTACCCTGTGGCTGCACCAGGAGTAGAAAAGGGAGAGAAAAAGGCGCATCTTACAACCATGGCCTCTGTGCTGTGAGACTGTACTACCCACCCTAAACACACAGTATGGGAGATTTCCCAAAAGAAGGAGTGATTTACTAAGAAGAAGTTGGGATCTGGAGCTGGAAGCCAAAAAACAAGAGATGTCCACTTCAGAGGCTATTTTCCTCTTAGACTAAAAGCTTTTAAGGCAGGGACTATGAAGTTTCCTCTTTGTGTCCCAGATGATGACTGGTACATGGCACTCAATGAGTTCTTAATAGATCTATTTTTATTATTTTTTTTAAAGAAATTGCAGATTATGTCATCTTTCATTTGCGGAATCAACACATATAGAAAGGCTGGTGTTTGCTTCCTCAGGAATGCAAAGACAGAAACATCACCAATTCTTAAGGGCTTTTAAATCTAGAAATGGAATTGGGACATACAGGAAGTTAGCTATCTATCTTTATCTTCTATCTATCTATCTGTCTATCACCTATCTATTCTGTGTTAATAGACACACCATAGAGGACAGGTGTGTCCCCATCCATGCACTGGACCCGGGCACACGACTTCTGTCTTCTTTCCTTTTAGTTTTATTGCTGTCACAACTGGAATCCTCAATCACCTTATAAAATCCACCAACAGGATGCTTTCTGGTAACTAAAAAGGAGGAACTGTTTTCCCCCCACTTCCTGATAGCGATTTGGCTTGCCTCTCCAAAGCCATTACATAAAAACGTGCCTTTCAGGGGATATTAAAGCAGCCTTTTACTCAGTGGTTGCAAGGATACATCAAAACTTTTCTGAGCTGGGGGTATAGGAAATCAACTGTGCTTCTAGGCTGGCTTCCCCTTTTCACCAAAGTGGGTAAGGCGTGTGCCCTTCCCAGACCTCAGCATGTACCGTGTGGGGCTCCAGATCATGCCCCTCACAGATGCTCTGTCTTGTCTGAAAGCTCCATCTTCTTTTTCTTCAGTCTTTCTCCTTAACTCTTTCCTTCCAAACTAAGTCCTGGCTTGCTCGCTCCACCCCAGTGTTTTCTGGAATATGCTGTGTGTCTCTCAGAATTCACCAAGTCTCATATCCTCTTTTGTGTCTTGTAGATTTTCAGCTCCTAGAACCTGCTTGCAGTCAAAGACAGAATCTAGGCTGCCATTTCTCCTGCTGGTGGAATGACTTGAACTTAGGGTTTCAAAATAGAAGGATTGGAAGTCTTTCCCAGTCCTAATGACACTTGACTTTGTTTCAAGCACCCAAAGCCAAAACATATATCTATTACTGCTAAAACCAGCCTCCTGCTGAAATACTTCAAGTTTAGACAAGATATTCCTGTCACCCTGATAATATAACTTTAATGTACTATCCTTAAAGGACACTCACTTATCCACCTCCCAACTCTGGCTTAGATTACAAAATATATTCTATTAATGTGACAATGAAAGTACTTGTTTCAGTCATTTCTTCTTTCCTGGTTTTCTTCCCAGACTGTGGGATGGGAGCAGGAGGATACGGAAACTGTCCTCACATGTGTATATTATACAATTAAAGTGGAAAACAGGAGGAGAATGTGGCAAATGCAGCTAGTTGTCTCCTAAAATCGATTTCCCTGTTTCTACAATAAAAAACAAACCACCCTCATTTGTTGCCAGCCACATGCTGCCCAGAATATAGCCTACATTTCCCAGCCTCCTTTACAACTATTATGGTCCTATGACTAAATTCTGGCCAGTGGGACGTGAGTGGGGGTGATGTTTGCCATTTCTGGCTGGTACCCTTAAAAAGAAGGAATATGCTTTTCCTTTCCTCTCTTCTTTTTCTCCATCCTTCCTTCCTATTGGCTGGAGAGTGGGCACAGTAGTAGGTTGAGTGGGAGTAGAGTTTGCTCCTCCAAATCTGCCTCTTTTTGATATTGGTTATCTTAAACTGATTTTTTAAAGATTTATTTTATTGTTTTTGATAGAGAGAAGGTGGAGGGCCCAGAGCAGACTCCACAGTTGTACATCATCAGTTTTCAACATGGTTTTGTTCCACACAGGTGGGCGGGGGTCATGCAGGGTGTGAACCCAGCTGGGGGCCTTCTGCATTGGAGGCACGTCCCCTCGAGTCAGAGCCTAAAAAAAGGGGGAGGGGAGGGGTTGAGAACTGAACTGAGGCCCCCTGCATGGGAAGCACACCCCGGTTCAGCATGTGGGTCCACATGAGCCGGAGCCGGGATTCGATCCTCAGGCCCCAGGACTGCAAAGTGAGCGCTTAACCCGCTGAGCCATCCAAGCTCCTCCAAAATGATTATTTTTTAAGAAACAAAAGACTCAGGAAAAACCTTGATCTCCTTCATGCTGCCTAAAGGAATATAAGATAGAGGACCTGCTCCAGGAAGGGAGGTATTATTATTGATAACTACAGTTTAATATAAACTAGTGTGGCACCTAGCAAAGCCCTTTAATCAAAGTCTTCTCTGTGAACAAACATTTTGATTATAAAACATTAACTCTTTTCATCTCTTTATAAATTTCCTTACTACTCTTTGAGGTCCTATACTCTCTCTCCCCTTCCCTAGTCCAGAATGACATATCTACTTCATTTGGCCTTACTGTCTTTGGCATTTTCATGCCCCTGTAAATTCCCCACGTTCGTGTATTACAACTTGGTTTCCTTCTGTTAATCTGCCTGAGGTCATTTTAATTATTTGACCAGCCAGAAGGACTCGTAGGGAAAGAGGAAAGGTTCCTCATCCCAAAACTCTGTCTCAGACTGTGTACATGAAGGCAGCGTCCTCAGGCTGGCAGAGTGACACGACAGAAGGAGTTTGGGTGTCTGACATGTAGTTGCCGTTAATAGTCCTTTACGGTTAATGCCCAAACTGTTCCTGACAGAAAAAGGCATTTCTAGTTTATGTCATTATAAGTTTGACTTTCTGTTACATCAGCTGATCTTCTATCCTAGGGGTCACTAAACTATGGCTTAAGGCCAAACCTGGCCCACCACCTGTTTCTGTAAATGCAGTTTTATTGGAGTACAGCCATATCCATTCATCTTTGTACTCTCCATGGATACAAAGACAGGTTGTGATAGGGAACATATGGCACTCAAAGCCTAAAATATTTATTATCTGGATCTTTACAGCAAAAGTTTCCCAGCCCCTCCTATTGTCCATGAATTCATATTTACACCAAAATATTAATGACGGGTACCTCAGGACATTTTATTGTCTCCTTATGTTTCTCTCATTTGATCACTTAATCTTTCTCCAAAAAAAGAAAAAAATACCTTGCTCAAAATGGATAAATTTACTCTAGACTCCATCCTATATGAACCTACAATACCCATATTTTTATGGTCACTCTCTTTCCTGCCAGAAATATTTCAGCTACTTGCCATCTCTTACAAAAATACTGGATCTGGTATCGTATCTGGTAGGATAATTTTGATTCCTTATAGCCAAAATTCTACTTAATGGGGATAAGTTATTGGCTCTTTCTATCTCTTGGCTCTGCTTATCACTAGGAATCTGTTCCTTAAATGGGGTTTCTGTGCCCTGAAAATATGGTTGCTGGAAGACAGGGACTTACATCCTTCTGGCTAATGATCCAGAAAGGTCCACATATCAATTTCTGAGACAATTCTGATTGGCCTGCTTGAGTCAAAGTTTATACCTGACAAAATCATTGTGTTTAGAAGGAAGTGATTTGATCCACCAGGTGATGAGGCTCAAGGTCAACATGGAATGAATGTCTCTTGGGAAACAGTGGTTTTATTACCTAACAAGGAAAAAGGAGAGCATAGGAGATTTAAAACATAAGAAAACATTAAAATAATAGATGTTCACTCATTCCAGGCAACCTTGAGTTCTTGTGTGCAATTTTGGTTGCTTCAGGTTGCATGATGTTACATTTGTTTGAAAGCTAATGTAATATGTCTATTGTCTGATTTGCATGCCAATTGATTATAGCTTATATTACTATACCAAGCTCAGCACATCACAAAATCTATGTAAACTGTCAATAATTGCTTCCTCTCACCTTCCTATCCCTAACCCCGTTTTAACCAGGAATATAGTTTACAGAGTAAATATCTGGTTGAAAACTGAAATTTAGGCAACAATCAGCTTTCTCTAAATAGCAGGATGAAAAAGGGAGGAATCATTCAGTAGCAGACAAAGGATGGTGTAAGAAGTCAGCCATGTCGATTTGAGGCTTCCCCTCTTCTGCTTCTTGGGTGATCATGACAACTTAGTTAGTGTTTTTCACTTTTTTCTTTTCTCTTCTCTTCTCTTCTCTTCTCTATTCTTCCTTTTTTGTCTTTCTTTCTTTCTTTTTTTTGAGACTTGGTTTACTCTTCTCTAAATTGGGGATGACGAGCTTGCTATCTCATGATTGTTTTAAGGATTAATTCTCTTTTCTGCCAGTTGGTTTCATTTTGGGCTTTCAATTATTTGGTTGCAAATTTGTCTCTGCTGATTTGGCTCTCAAGTTACTGACACAGGAGCATTTGACAACAGAAAATTTGTTGATGGGGTAAAATTCAGAGGTGAAAAAGCAGGTCAGCCACTGGCTTCAGATCTACGACGTTACTGAATTAAATCTGTGCTTGTGCCCAAGGAGCCTGAAGCTTCAGGTAAGTGCTTAGATCTATCATTTTCTGTAGTGTTTGAAAGGGCTCCTGGGAGGAAGTCAGTCATTATGTTAAATTGCTGCTTCAGTGACTACCCACTTTTGAAGATGGAAGATGTTTTTTTTCTTTTCTTTTCTTTTCTTTAAAACTCATGTTCATTCATCTCAGAGGAGAATGATAGCTGGGACATCTCAGGAATTCTAAATGACATTCTTGCTTCTAAACCACAGTACCTGTGCCAGGCTTCATCTATAAAGTTGGGACAATGCTCTCTAGTGACCTTTTGGTTTAAGAAGCTGGCATATGGCCATTAGGAGACATGGGGATGAGCCAAAACTTTCAAACAAGATAGTGTCATGCACAAAGGTGCCAAGGTCAGGATGAAGGCAATCAGGTCTCAGCAACTTCAGATATTTGCTGTCTGGACAGTACGAAAGGCCATCAGCATTGATGTATTTCACTAATGGGCTAAGGGGCAAGAGGGAAAAGACTAAATCTGTGTGGAGAGAACAGAGGCACAAAGAGCTATTTCCTGCCTGGGTACACGATGGAAGGCTCTTCTAGATTGTTAAGAACAAATATTTACTCAGTTGCCCAAAGTGATGGATGTTTACTATAGGGGTGCTTAGCTAGTAAGAAAGTACAGAAAGTCAACATCAGCTGAAAATCTGCCAGTGGCAATCTGGGAGTTTGCTCAGGACATCACGCCGTTCCATGTCCTAACAGCAGCTCCAGGGTTCCTCTGTCAGGGGGCCCAGTTTTCCCTCTGTTGCTTCTCTTAAACTAAGTCTTGCTCCCTTTCATTTCTGCTCAAGCTCATGATTTTTGCTCACTCACAGTTTCTGCTCCATGATATTTGCTTACTGGCATCTCTAGTGGCTTCTTATGTTCTCTCAAGTGTTGGTTCTTCCAACTACTCTCTTTCTGTGCTGCTCAAATTAAAACTTTTCTAGGAGGAGAATGACTATAAAACAGACACTTTTGGCTCTGGCACAAAACCCTTTTTGATCATTTGGAGCCAGGATGGTTGGTTTTTATTATCTAAAACACAGTGTCATACACAAGCTATGAAGAAAAGGGTTAACATAACTGTCAGGCATTTTAAGGTTTCATACTATGTTTGGTATGTGAATATATTTATTTCATCTCTGTTTTGTACCACAAAAGAGTTGAGGCTGTTTCACTGAATATACCACTGTGATGTAGAAGGTAACCTATACCATTAGCAAGGTGCTAAAATGTTCTGTGGAAATTCAGAGAGAATGTTGACTTAAAACTGATGGTTCAGAAAGGCTTCATGGGTGACATAGGAATAAATTGGAACATTTGACAATGATAGAATTTTGATAGAAAGAAATGAGGAGGATAGTGCAGTCTAGGTGGGCAGAACTGTATAAAGAAAGGCACCGACATGGAAAATTTGGGGGTAATTGTTGACTCATGCAGTTTGAGTAGCTCAGGGCCTTTAAAAGGAAGGAAAATAGGGTAGCTAAATCTGAAATTTTAAATGCTAGGCTACAGAGTCTGAACTTTATTAATTGGGTTGACATTGGAGGAGTCTTTAAAGATTTCCAGTCTGGGCAATGAAGGGATTGGAGTTGTTTTTAGGAAGAATCTTCTGGCATCTCATAGATTGGAGAGGAAACAATGGAAGACAAGGAGGTTATTATTGCCTTGCTAGGGTGTGTCAGAAAAAACAAGATGAGATAATAGGTGTGAAATGCCTGTCCAAGGTAGCAAATAAGAGCTTATGGTTGCTGAAAGTTCACTATGTGCAGCCTTGTGCTAGGGCATTTTCTTACAATATTTTATTTAACCCAGCAGTGACATTATAAGGTAGGTGTGATAATATTAGTCTTGCTTTATATATCATGAAACTGAGATTCAGGTCAATTGAGTAACCTGTTAAAGATCACACGTTTGTGAGTGCTAGAGCTAGAATTTGTATTCAGATCTGGAAAACTCCAAAAGTCATGCTTTTTGCCTACTCTGGACTGCTTCCCAAACTCATTGGCAATTGACTCGCTGAAGGGGGCAAGAAAAAGAGCAGTATCCAGTGTTTGAGAGTGGGTGAGGGGGACTATGGTCATGCTGTGGACAGAAGTAGATAAAGGAGTACCTTTTTCTTGGGAACTAAAATTTGAAGAGGAAATTTGGGGAGATGAGTAAAGTTATGAGGTTACTTTGACTTTCCCTAAAGGCAAATACATGGATCAACCTAAGCAGCAGGGGAAACTAGAGGACAAGAGGTCAAGAGACCCAGCATTACAGAAGTTGGTGATTGACCAATCAAACACTCCATCTCTTCTCTTGTATTTATACTGGCATGAATGGCCCCTTTGTTCCCTGTACCTTGGCCACATTGCCCTACAACTTTGACCGATTTTCTACCACCTACCTGATGGTATTAAACAATATCAGCCTGTGGGCCCTGTCTACCCACTTTTCTAAGGGACAGCCCTACTTTCAGCTCTAGGGAGGCGGTGGCAGCCATGTTTTGTACCATGTGATCTCACCCACATGGCCACAGCTGGTTGGGGAGTAACCAAACCATGGATTGACTAATATCTATGCCCTACCTGGTGGATGATTAATGCTGAAGGGTGAACTTCTTTCAAAAGAGGTTTCTTAGTGCTTCATACAAATAGATATCTGGTTAGACCCATGCCTCTAATTCTCTAGACCTGTCTAACCACCAACTTAAATAGTCAGTGTTTTAAGGGCTGGGCTGAGTCCTTCTGAGTCCTGCTTATCACTCCATCTTCCAGACCCAGCAGAGAGTTTGACACATTGTAAGCAACCCGTAAATATATGTGGATGACTCTATATTTATATCTTATCTGTGGATATACTCATAGCTTTGGTTCAAATAGGGATATGGAATTGTGTATAGCTGTGGTTTGTACTTTTACTAGTCTGCTAAAGAACTTATTTTATTATATCATAGGCAGATATGTCCATGTCTATCTTCCCTTGTAATTATTATAAATGAAAATAATGCTAGGTGCTTTTCTGAGTGCTTTATGTGTCCTGGATTATTACTTCTTCACAGCAATATCAAGCATTATTCTTCTTATAACTCTGAAGTCCATCTGATTCATCTCTGTTATTTAATACTTGTCACCCAGCAGGTGATCAATGTATGTGCCCAATATTGAGTTGAATTTTTTATTTCCAACTTGGCCAACATGTGCTATAATATTTCATATTATATATTGCAAAACATATCCTGTAGATAGGCCTACTTTTGTTAGGTATAGTGAGAGCTCAGATAATACTGGGGAAGATTGTTAAAATGTAGGGTCTCAGGAGAGATATACTAAGATATCTGAGGTTGGAAACACCAGAGCTAGATGGTGGGGTCGCAGGAACTTGCATCAGGGAAGACGTCTGAGAAGAGGGGAGTGGGCAGTTCTGTGGGCAGGAGTGCTAAGGAGTAAGTTCCTTGATGGTTCTCTCCATTTTGGAAGATCACCCTGTTCTGTAGAACAAAATTAATGGTTCTCCACTTCAAGAAATCCACTTTTCTGTTTCAGTTGATATTTAATGGGTGTTGTAAATTCAATAGTTAATTTTGACTGTTTGACTTATTCTCTCAAAAAAAAAAAAAATAGTACTTTTTCTCCAAAAAAATGGTTGTGGCTTTCAATCTGTGGGAAGTCAGGATTCTCAGTTAAACTTGAAGTTCTTTCACCGGAGGGTGTACCTAGTCCTGGGATTTTATATAAAGGGACCTGTGTTGCGCATGCTCCTGGTACTTCCTAGGCTGGAACTCATCCTCAGAGAAGGAACCCCAGGTTCCACATGTGGTCCATGGTGGTATCTTAGAATCTACGCCTCGCAGCCTGCCTCCCAGGACCTGTCTCTCAGATTTCCTTCTGGTTCAGCCACAGGGACATGCACAAGTCTTACTGAAGAGTAGTTTATCCAGAATCTGTGTGAGACCTGGAAGTCCAAGTCACCTCAGCATTGGGACCCACATTGTAGAGTGCTACCCCAAGAGAGACAGACAGTTCTCCCTAGTGACAAAGAAGGTAGAACACTTCGGTGTCACTTTGGGCTATTTTGGGCAAATATGGCAGCCTGTGACTCAGTGGCAGCAGCCACAGGGGGTGACGGTTTTGATAATAGCATGCGTTCAGTCATACAGTAGCTTCATGGAAGCCTGTGTGGCTTGCTCATATCTTTGCCATCTGTTTGGTGTAACTTTATGAGCATGCAAAGCTTCTGCTGTATGTAGTTCTAGGAATCCAGAGCTATAGAAAGGAAAATGGTGTACGTCCAGGGAAGCTGAGAAGACAGTCTCATGAGTAGACACCAGGTACCTCCAAGGGACTCCCAGAAATGGCTAGAGGACCTTTGAAGATAGTGAATGTTAAGGGTACTGCCATAGCAAGCAAGAAAACAAACAAACAAAATGACAGAAATAGTGTGTGGCCTCTTTCCGTCAGGTCAGAGCTCCCTGTGACACTTGGCTGACACACAGATTAAGATCAGGTAAGGGTTTCCTTTTCCATCTTTTCCCAGCATACCTGACATGTCATATCATGAGGACGAGCTGCAGGCAGCAGTGATAGAACAGCCTCCTGAAGCCATCCCGGCCCATGTATTGGCTTGACAGCCCATCAGCTCAGCTCAGCCTGGGGACGCCACCGTGTGCGTTCGTCTGTTAGAACCGGCCAACATGAGTGGGTGTGCATTTTCAGTGCTGATAGCACCAACCGGAAATGTTGGATTGGGTAACATTACTGAATGAAAACTTGATGAAAATTTGGAGTCTTGAGCTAAAAATTAATTTCAGTGTGGTTTTATTTTGAAAATGTCTATTCATCATGCCCGTTTATTTTTAACAGGATGTTGAAAAAAGGGACTTTTTTCTACCCTAGAGTTTTTCAGGGGCCTCAGGAGCTGAGAACAGTATGATGGTTGTTCAAGTACAGCCTAATCAGAAGCAAGGGGCCAGACCCCTGTGCAAAACAGGCTAAGAAATGATCAAGCTTGTCCTGCCAGCTTTAGTCCAAGAGTCATGCCTGGGCTGTGGGAGAAGAGAAGAGGGAGGTGAAGAGGCCAGCGGAGAAAAAAGATTCCATGAAATGCATCGTGGGGGGTCTGGGCATTTCTGTGTCCGTTGCATGACGTGGGCACAGGAGTGCATTCCTTTCACCTTCAGCTAGCTTTTAGGGAGTTGTATGCAGAGATGGGTGTCTCCTAGAACTTAGAAGTACAGGGACAAGTGTCTGACTCGCACAGGAGAATCTGGAGGCCACCATTTCTCTCCTGTCACATAGTGACCATCTTTTTTTCTTTTTTTAGTGCTGAGAAAATTTAAGATCTACTCTCTGAGCAACATTCAAGTATACAGTTTTATTAGCTGTCATCACCATGGTGTGTATCAGATCTCCAAACTTGTTAATCTTATAACGAGGAGTTTATACACTTTGAGCACCCCACAGCCCCTGGCCACCACTACTCTACTCTCTAGATGTCTGCGTTTGGCTTTTTTAGGTTCCACATATTAGTGAGATCATATAGTATTTGTCATTTTCTACTGACTTGTGTCATTGAGCATAATGTCCTTAAGACCCTTCCAAGGTGTGAAAGCCTGCAGTTTTGATTATTTAATTTTATATTGGGTCTGTCTCTTTAGTGGTTGAAAATAACCTGAGCACTTTTTTGTATCTAAGAATGTTTGGCAAAGCCATGGGATTGCTCCTGAGATTTCACCCCAGAGGAGGGAAGAGGGCCAAACCATGCACGTTGAATGGGCAAGGAGAGAGACTAGAACGAATTCTGCCTGCTCTCCTGCAAGCCTGGTTTATTCAGCCAGCTGGTTATCAGCATTATTATTATGAAAAGTATATTTATTGTTGCTTCAGTTTTATTTTATCTTTTTGTTGTGTTCATACAATCAACTGAGAATTTAGGAGGAAATGTAGAAAAAAGAGGAAGGCAACAGAGACATTCATAGCCTACTCGGATGGGTATTTTTAACCCCCAAAGGCTATGTGGAAAACCAAGGAGGAGAGAGATCAGCCTGGCAGTGGAGTCAACCTCCTGGACAAGGAGGGACTCACTACTGCCATTGTGCTAGCCTCTGTGTAGTAACGACTAGTATCTTTTATCCTCCCAAGAGCCCATGAGTCAGGCATAGTTCCTCTTCTTTATGGATGAGGAAAGCGAGCCTTGAGCAAGGTGAGC
Organism: Craseonycteris thonglongyai; assembly: GCA_004027555.1. Lineage (NCBI taxonomy): Eukaryota > Metazoa > Chordata > Mammalia > Chiroptera > Craseonycteridae > Craseonycteris > Craseonycteris thonglongyai. The sequence continues at coordinate 7,131 of PVKE010024624.1, read as the reverse complement.
AGCTTGTGCATTGTCTTGGCCTTTAAGTAGCCAAATGGGAGTTGTACCCCTTAATCTTACTCTACTGCCCAACTGATTTGTGCTGGGTCTTAGATGTGTCCCTCCCAGTCTGGTTCCACTAAGAGGGCACTTCTCTCACCATAATAATAGCTGGCTTTTTATTGTGTACTGAAAGTATTTCATTCAATGTTTTTGCACTTTATCCATTTTTTTCTTTTAATACTCCCATCAGCTGTACAAGATAGATGCTACTTTTTGTTCTCACCATATAACTGCAGAGAGTCAGGCAAACTTACCTGAAAGCCATGGAGCCGGTAAACAGTGGTGTGAGAACTTATATTCAGGCAACCTGGTGCTGCAGGTAGACTTAACCACCATGTCCTACCACCGAGGGACGCCTGAAGGCCAAGTCAAAAGGAGAAAGGATGTGTCCCCTGGCTTCCCAGCCTTATAGGAATGAGAGCCAAGTGTTGCTCTTCTTCCCCCC
>PVKE010024623.1:0-23658 GCA_004027555.1 Craseonycteris thonglongyai | reverse complement strand
CTCTTTCTCCTGAAGATTACAAATAGCAGTAAATCTCAACATTTAATGATCTCTCTTGACATCTGTTGGTTGGGTTAAAGTGTGGAGGAGCCTCCAATAAACATTCAGTCTCAGTTCAAGAGGTCCAGTCTATGGCTTCCCTAGACTCAAGCTGTCATGGCAACTGTCATACTATTATAAAAATATTCATTTTTTTTCACTCATTTAACAAGGTTTTAGAATGTACCTGTTTCTCTCTAGCATTAACTGGAAAAAAAATTTCAGCAAAAATTTCCTGTGGAATATGTTAAATGACAGAGAGTTATACTCTAAGAGAAAAGAAATTGTCAAGTTATAAATGAAAGGAATTTTTAAAAAATGTGTAGAGAATGTCTTCAATTTATGTTTTATATACCAAATAATGAAGGCCAATCTTTGAAAGAAATATGATTTATTTAAGTATATATTCATGTTTAATATTACCATCTAATCTTTATGAACTTTAGTCTCGTAAGATGAGAAAATTACAAATGTGCTTTATGAAAAATATAGCTTTCAAGTAAAGTGTCTAGTTTTGACTACTCTGTAGTAATTTATATGCAGGATATACTACGAGCTGACTCTCAGAATGAAGATGTCTGGAACTAGAGAGAGAATACATGATAGCATTAGATGCAGTGTAGTTTTCCCTCCTTTCCATTCCACTATGTTTAGCAAAAATAAAACCAAGAGGCAAACTTCAAAAGGAAATCATTTTTAAGTCCTTTTAAGTTCCACTTATTCAGGATTCAATTTAGCCAGGGAAGGCCTACAGGTAAGGTTCCATGTCTTAAGCTACTTACGTAATTTTCCAGTCCTCACTGCTTGGTGCCTCTGGCACCTAGTGAGTGTTCATTGAGAATCCATTCAATGAGGAATGAATAAAAATGTCCACAGCAGCAAGTATAGGCAGTGGAATAAATAAAATTCTGTTAATATATATAAAACAGGAATAGACCCAAACACTGCTGCCTTCAATAATTATGCTTCAGTTGTTTGGCCTTTACTTTCTGACCTTCAAAGTACTTTTAAAAGCATTTAATTTATTAAGTTTCGTTTTGTCCCCAAGGAAAAATAACACACATCACTTAATCTGTAAATAAAAAAATGAAAGTATAGCTAGAGAGAGAAAAGGGGTGGGAGAGAAAGAGACAGAGAGACAGAGAGACATACAAAGAGAGGGGATAGATGATAGATGAGGTGTGGTCAAGAAATTCGTGGAATATTGGGGTTATATGTGGAGTACTGGCACACACAGTTTGACTGTGTGACTTACAGGTGTATGTGTCTGTATTTTTTGAGATATAACTGAAGAGACACATCAAACATGAAGAAAACCCAAAATATGGATAAAATTGAATTTTGCATGATCTTTAATTTCCTCACAAAACAAGGGAAAACATCTCAAACCATTTTGAAAAAGACGTTAGCTGTTTACAGGGGCAGTTGCCCTGGGAAATCCATGTCTTAAAAGTGGCATAACCTTTTCAAGCAAGGAAAAGAGTCAATTTAAGACAACCTCCATCTGGGATGCCCTGTTGAGGTTACTTCCTCAGACATTGTCAAAAAAGTTGAAAACCTGTAGTGGAAGATGCCTGATTGAATAAAAAGCAATTTGCAGAAATGGTTGGAGTATCACCTACAACCATTTTGAATATTCTCCATCAGCATAAGGATGTTAGTCAGGGCAAGATGGGTTCCGAGAATGCTCACGCTGCTTCAAAACCAATAGCGTGTCAAGTGTTCACAAGTTTTAGGAACTCTGCAGAGACAACAAAGATAAAGTTTTTTTTTTGTTGTTTTTTTTTTGATTCATTTTTATTGATTTTTTTGACAGAGAGAAACAGAGACAGAGATACAAGAGAGAAGGGGGAGGGCCCAGAGCAGTCTCCATAGTTGACATTAGTTTTCCACATAGTTTCACTCCACAGGCGTATACAGGGCTGCGCAGGACAGGAACTGGGCCGGGAGCCTCCCACATAGGTCCCGGCAAGAACTGAACTGGGGACACACCCCAGTTCAGCATGTGGGTCCACATGGGCCAGGACCAGGATTCGATCCTTGGTCCCCGGGGCTTCAAAGCGAGTGCTTAACCCGCTGAGCCATCCCAGCTTCCCCCTAAAGATGAAGTTTTAAACCAAATTGTCATTGGAGATAAACTTCATCATTATGAGCCTGAGTCAAGGCAGGAGTCCACACAGTGGCATGAAAAGGGCACGCCACCCCCTATGTTCAAGGTGTCGCAATTGGCTGTAAAAATTATGGCTGTTGTTTTTTTGGGATATGGAGGTTATCCTGTTGATTGGTTACAAAAATAAGGGTGTCACAATAACTGGAGAGTACTATTCCAGCTGGCTGAAACAATTAAAAGGATCTGTGAAGGAGAAATAAAGAGGAACATGAATCAAAGGGGTGCTGCTTTTGCATGACAACATTCCCGTGTAGAAGAGCAACGTTGTGTTGGCTACTCTTCATGACTGTGGCTTCCAAATGTGAAAAAACAGCTTTGAAGGAAGATATTTGCAGCCAATGAAGAGGTTAAAGCTGCAATTTTGAGGGTAAAAACAATACCTTTTTTCTTTTTTTTTTTTAGGGTATACTAGTAAATAAATTTAATGAAAGTTCCGAAAAGTGTATTAGGGTTAAGGGTTAATATACTGAAAAGGAAAAATAATAGTTTTTTAACCCTACACTTCATTCCATGAGTTTCTTGATCATCCGTCATACATGTTTAGAAAAAGAAACAAAAGTTCACAAGGAATTCAGATTTCCACCTCCACGTTAACATTCTACCAGTATAGTTCATGGACCATTGTTAGAAATCCACACTCTGGAACCATACTCGCCTAGGTTTGAATCCTGGGTCTGCTATTTACTAGCTTTTGATCTCATATACATCATCAGTCTGTTTCCATCATCTAATTAATGGGAATAATAAATATATACTTCACAAGGTTGATAGGATTAAATTAAACTATATAAAATGCTTAGAAAACTGTGACTCATTATAAGTTCTATTTAAGTGGTTGCCACTATTATTATTATTCTTTCCACCAAACCAGTTAAATTTATTTTGGGATCTAGGGTGGGGACAGGCATGTTTGGTAGTGGAATTCTTTCTTGAAAACCAAACATTATGCAGGACCCACACAAACAAAAAAAACCACACACACACAAAAAAACCCAGATAAAAGTACTTTTGACTTAAAAATTATCTCATACATTTAAACATATGATGTAGTTCTAAGTTAACAGTATTAACAATGGAGATATTTTCACATAAAAATTTATACTTTGTCAGATGATAGTTGTATGCTTCAATTATGCTCAACCTCTATCTTATTTCTGTATTTCATTTTTGTTACAAAGTGATAAGAAAACTTTGCTTTACATAAATAAGTAGTCCCCAAAGCTTTTTTTTTAAATTATTAATGTATTGGGGTGACATTGGTTGGTAACAATTACATAGTTTCCAGGTGTATAATTCTACATTACATTGTCTATGCACACATTATGTGTTCACCACCCAGAATCAGCTCTCCTATCACCACACTTTGAAGCCCCCCTCCTTACTTCCCCCAACCCCTACCACTTCCCCCACCCCCAACTCTCCCACCCACCTTTCTCCTTACCCTCAGGTAACCACTGAACTATTGACTGTGTCCATGAGTTTTTGTTTCTTTGTTACTTTCAGTTTTATATTTCACCTATAAGTGAGGTCATATGTTTCTTTCTTCTTTCATTCTGACTTATTTCGCTTAATAAAATGTTTTCAGGGTTTGTCCATGTTGTCACAAATTGCTGTATTTCATCTTTTCTTATTGCTGAGTAGTATTCCACTGTGCAAATGTACTACAACTTCTTTATCCAGTCATCTATCAAAGGACACTTTGGTTCTTTCCATGACTTGGCCACTGTGAACAGTGCTGTGATGAACAATGCAGTATATATATCTTTGTGAATTAAGGTTTTCAAGTTTTTTTGGGTAGATACGCAGAAGAGGGATTGCTGGGTCATACGGTGATTCCATTCCTAATTTTTTGAGGAATCTCCACACTGCCTTCCATAGTGGTTGTACCAATTTACATTCCCACCAGCAGTGTATGAGGGTTCCTTTTCGTCCACAGCCTCTCCAGCACTTCTTATTCCTTGTCTTGTTGATGATAGCTATTCTGACAGGTGTGAGGAGGTATCTCATTGTGGTTTTAATTTGCATCTCCCTAATTGCTAGTGACGTTGAACATCCAAAAGCGTTAAAAACCAAACAAACAAACACCTTCAATGAAACTGATCCAAGGCTTGAAACAGGAAGAGCAAAAGTTTTTTTCAAAGTAGAATTAGTAGAAATATTTAAGAATTGCTTACATTCCTTATGATAAGTGTAAATTAGAGAAAGAACAACACATGTTAATAACATAATGTCATGATGTAGCATGATCTCCATTTATTTGTTATTGCATAACTACCTGCATAACTACCTGTTATGCAGTAGGTGTCATGACACTGCTTGGCATTTGACTGACTGCTGTGTATATGTGCTTGCAGTAGTGACCCCCGCTTTTCCAATTTTACATGTGTGGTCACACACAGGGCTCAATTTGAGTATGCAGAGCTACACCCTTCCTAATCAATGCCATGAGTCCCAGAAGTTCAAAGATAATGTGAAGTGATGGCAGGAGACTTCATGAGGTCAGAAAACAAACAAACAAAAAAACAAACAAAAAAATTTAACAGAGCAACACTACTATTTAAATTGGTAGTTCTCCAATGTCATGACTTTAGTATATAAAACATTTTAGTGTGATTTATTTTATTGCAATTTTTACACAGTTAAAATTAAATTTAAATCATGTTTGTGGAATTCCTGAAGCATATCTGTAGAACTATTAAAAAAACACTAAACTAGAATTTTGATTCTACCTAGCATATAAACAGCTGAAAACAATGTTAGATTCACCCTAAAAAGAAAAAGCTGAATGAAATATAAAAAACATCACTTGAGCCCATGGAGCGTGACCAGCCACAGGGTAAATAGCCTAAAATCCAAACATGGACAGATCCCTCCAGGGAAATTTGGAATCTGTAGACTGGCTCACCTCTGGCAGAACACAGAGCAAGAGACACCAGACACAAGTAGTTAAGAATTCAGCTGAATAGTCAAGGAATTCCTGAAAAGCAAATATAGGCTAGAGTGACACTACAGGACTCCTACAAGCTGCAATCACAGGGATGTTTGAACCCACTCCTAGACTTCTCTCAGGACCTCTACCAGGTGCTCATGAGAAATATGGGGGCAAGGTGGGGAATCCAGAAAAACATCTGAACAGGAGAGAACAAGAGAAGAGAAGTGTTGGAAGGGACAAAGTTAAAATATTTCCAAAAAATAATTGAAGACATCAAACCATAAGTCCAAGAAACCCAGAGAACCGTAAGTAGGATCAACAACAACAAATCCTATGATAGTCAAACTACTAAAAACTAAAAATAAGGGAGAAATCTTGAAGGCAGCCAGAAAAAGAAAAGACACATTATATAGAGAGGAACAAAGATAAGAATTGTAGCAAATTTCTTGCTATAAGACAATGAAGTGACAACTTTAAAATGCTGAAAAAAACCCACTGGGCTAAGATTTAATTATTGGAATAAAGTCTAGACTCAGCTAGAGTTCTACAAGTAATTTGGGTACATTTTCTTTGTGGAGTTATTGTTCCCAAGTTCATAGTGTCTATATATTTGTTTTGGAGATGGCTTAATAATTCACCTAAGACATCCAATAAGCAGACTTCACCACATTACCATCCAATTCTATTCTATATGTATGATTTCTGTATGATTGCTGTTTATAGTTATAAGCATGAATGACTATTGTCAGTATTGTTTTACTCTCCTCAAATAGACTAATAACAGCACAAAGTTATATAGCCTTACTTTCTCTACTTTCTAAGTGCTTTACGAGTATATGTATTAAGAAACACTGTATTATTGTTTGCTTGCTAGCCCTAAGAAAATATGCAATAATGTATGCCGCTGATTTTTCTAAACTTTCTACAACTCATTGAATATTTGACTTCTACTTCCACGTAAGAATGTTACTTTTGGAATGACGTTGATATGAGTACTTATATGTTCAGGATTGCTATAATCTCCCTTTCTCTAAACTATTCTAACTAAAACAGAACTTTCTCTTCCTCCATATCTCCTGATACTATGGTTATTTTTTATTTTATTTTTTTTAAAGATTTATTTTTATTGTTTTTGACTGAGAGATAGATACAGAGACAGAGAGAAGGGGGAGGGCCCAGAACAGTCTCCACAGCTGCACATCATTGGTTTTTCCACACAGTTTCATTCCATGGTGGGCGCGGAGCTGCACAGGGCAGGAAATGGGCCGGGGTCTCACCGGGTGAGAACCAAACTGGGGGCACTCCCCAGTTCAGTACATGGGTCCACACGGACCGGGGCCAGGATTCGATCCTAGGTCCCCGGGGTTAAAAAGTGAGCGCTTAACTCACTGAGCCATCCTGGCTTCCCCTGGTTATTTTTTTATCTGCTAATTCTAGTTTATTTTTTTTATAGCCCTGATTGCTATATGAAGTATTATATTTTTTATTTGTCTTTCTATTGCCAGTCTCCTATACTAGAATGTACAATAGGAATTTCGTCACTCTCCAGCACTTGGCATAGTTCCTGGAACTAGAAGAAGTTCATAATATACTAGTTGAATAGATGTACAAACAAATGGGTGAATATATAAATAAATAAGAGAAAACCCTTTCACCTAAGGAATCTGGTAAACTTGGGGTAGGGCAAGACAGAAGCAGGTAGAAGTTGAATGCCTATGTGAAAGGTGCTTAATTGGCTTAACTGTGATCATCTAAGATGTTCAGCATAGTCCTTGGCACATGCAAGTACTCAGTATCATTTGTTATAATTATTCATTGCTATTCTTATCTCATGAAGTTATCTTAGTGAACTTGTGAGGATGTTACCATTTTTCTGTTTTGCACATTTGAAAAGGTCAAACAACATGCCCACGTTTACAGCATTAAGAAGTGGTGGAGGGGAAGCTGGCATGGCTCAGCAAGTTAAGCGCTCACTTTGCAGCCCTGGAGACCGAGGATCGAATCCAGGCTCCAGCCCATGTGGACCCATATGCTGAACTGGGGTGTGCCCCTAGTTCAGTTCTTGCTTGGGCTTAATAGGAAGACTCCTGGCCCAGTTCCTGCCCTGCGCACCCCCGCACCTACCTATGGAGTGAAACTATATGGAAAACTAATGCTGTCAACTATAGAAACTGCTCTGGGCCCTCCCCCTTCTCTCTGTCAAAAAACAATAAAAATAAATCTTTTAAAAAAAAAAAGGAGAGAAGTAGTGGAACTGAATCCACTCAGGTGTGGCAGGCACTGCAGCCCAGGCCCAGGGTGGGAAAGAGAACAGCAATGCTACTGTCTCTCCTTGAAGCTCGCTTCATGCCCTCATTAGTAGTTCATTTTGCCTCCCAAGGGCTAAATTATGATCTTTAGTTAAATAAAATTGAATAGATTTTTATTAATATCATATGTCATTAAATGACAGGCTCTTCTCTCCAAATTTGAGTTTTTATCTTTACTTTCTAATTTGTTTGACCTGACAACAAAAATTTTAAAGTCAAAAAGGTAAAATGTAGGCATTACTAAAGTTACAAAAAAATATCGAGTTTTATAAAGCCCCCTAAAAACTATAGGTCCACACCATAACAAATCAACCTGTGCTTGAAAGTACAAACTGTATATACTGGCACCTGAATCAGTTAAGATAAAAATGACAAGTCCTTCAATGATAGATTGTCCTCTCCATAGTATCCAATGGAAATATTCATATTGTCCAATACCTACAAGCAATTAGAAGGATTGAGTTTAACTTTCAAATTAAAAGAGCATTAAAATGGAGCACAGTTCCCTCAATCTGTCTTTGAAAAATATTCAGAAAACCTTCTTGGTCTTAAAGCTTGGAAGGAATACAGTACATAGTCTCAGATTTCCTTTTATCATAGAGCAATTCAGCCAGCTATTTGGAACTGTAGACTACCAAAAACTGTGGAATAAAAATAAAATGGGAAACTATGCAGGATCTTTTAAAAGTTAATTATCAATTATACGTTATTAGTCAAAGACGGTAAACTTTAGAGCAAATCTGCCCTAGACCCCACCCCCAGAACACAAATACCAGGTTAGGAAAAGAAGAACTGAACATCTGACAGGATACCAGCATCCCAAAGCTCTGCCTTCCTCAATGCTACAGAAACTGGGGAAAGATGTGCACTTAAACAGGGGTTTAATTGCAAGTCCATTTATCTTGCAACCAGTGTGTAGCATGCTCATGATTCCCCTTACCACGATGGGGCTTTTGATTTTCAGTCTATTACTAACCTACAGGATGTGAGTGTCAATTCTGTAAGATCTGAGAAGGGAAATGTTGCTAAGTTTCATATAATAAAGCAGACATTAGATGTGTACCAATAACAATTGGCAATACAATTTAAAATGTCAAAATAAGATTTAACAGAATTTGCATGTGTACTTGCAAGTGTATATTTCAGATTTCTGTTTTATATGAATATATGGTTTAATGTTTAGAAAGACTGAATTAATAATCATATTGAAATGGGATTTACAGAATTAAGGTATTAAAACAGATCAGTTTTGAAATTTATAACTTTACACACACACACAAATTGAGTGTTTACCTACTGACAAATTCTAAAACCAGTATTTAAAAGTTTTTAACATATCCACTAATTCCTTAGCGAGATCACAGGAAGAGAAGAGAGAGAGAGAGAGAGAGACAGAGAGAGAGAGAGAGAGAGAGAGAGAGAAACATTTGGATTTATATCCTTTATGTTGTTTCTACACAACGCTCCTAATTTCTCACAAAATTCACTGAGTTCTAAAACAGATCTTGAAATGCAAACTTTTTATAATTTAGGTGGTGTCATTTTGCCCTTCATCTTTCTTAATAATTGTCATTCCATCCATTATCCCTATAGTTCTGGACCAAATTTTGTGAATAGATAAAAGGAAAGTTTTTAGTGGTTTCTGTCTCAAATTCTCTGGCTTGTTTCTGGCTCTCAGCTTTTATTGCCAAAGGCGTGAAGATCAAAAGATGCTCTCTGCTGACGTGTTTACTGCCCTGTAACATACCCTCTCACAGCAAAGAAGTTCATTATTTACATCTAACATGAAAGAAAAAGTTCAAAAGTAAAAGGTCTGCATCAGGCAAAAGCAAGTGATAGAATTTTCTTGCCCCACACTCATGAAAATTCACATCATCAACATCCAATCAAATTACATGTCCTTAAGAGAAAAAACCTTTTGGGGAGGGGTGCAGCTCTGGCTTTCTTACGCAGTTCCTTGGCTTCACCCATACCTTCAATCTTCCTCAAAAAGGGTGGTGATATGGGCTCCTTTCACAAGCACAGAAACATCTTACAACAGCCCATGGAAACATGAACCATTATTTACACTGGAAAGAATGACTGGGAGCAGCTGTGCCCAGCAGTAGACAACTCTTGAGGCAGAAAATGGGACTGTGTCGCCAATCTGTTATTATTGTAATAACTAATGGAGAGGAATAAAATGGATTACCAGCGCTAAATCAAACTGGGAGGTTTGAGATGCTGCTGCAGGACACTAGCTTCTCACGGTTTACGATATTTATCAGTCTTCTTGATGAATTTACAGTTTCGTAATCCTGCCATGCCATTAGTTTTCCACAAGCAAATCCCTGGAATCTAAGTCAATTCAGAGAATGAAGGAGACTAGGGAACGCCATTGGGTCGTTTATTGGAAAGGAAAGCAAAGACTCGATGTCTTCCTAATCTACATCAAATTTATTAAGCCCTTAAAGACTTGTTTAAATGACACTTTTCCCCATGTTTTGTATATTTGTCAATTCTTTTTATTTCTCTGCAATATTATCCTGTTCCTGTCAGAACCAGACCCCTCTGGTTAACAAAATTTTTATTGATTCACCTACTGCTCAGCCAGATTATATTATCAGTATTAAACCAATTTATCCACTTGTTGACTGCTCCTTGTCAGTGTGATAATTATGTGCCTAATCCACATTTTCCATCTAGATTAAGTATACCTAGGTCAGGAACTAGGTGTATATAATTCTACCTGTACTAGGCCCACCAAAAGAGTATACAGGTGGCTTTTTAGGATAATCTAAATCCAGTGGCCCCAATGTGATAATTAATTAATTCTAGGAAGTTACTCTGCTTCTTTTTATGGGAATGATGTTACAGAGAAAGGGCTGCTCTCAGCAGTTGGAGAGTCAGTGGGTACCCTAGACTGTTGTCATGACCTACCCAAGATCTTTCCAAGATTCCATAGGGTGAGGGCCTGTGAAGGCGTGTAGCCCAAAGCCAGAGCTCACCCAGGTCTCTGGCCACACACTCTGGTACCAATTTACATCAACGAGTGACCAGAGGACAGATATTGATGAGAAAAGTGAGCCTCAGAGGGATCAAGGAATGTTAATATATTTTCATCTGTATCTCCTGTGAGACCTTGTTTCTGAATCCCAGACCTGTATTTCAACCTGAATTCTATAGGCACCTCACACTAGACATACAGAAAAAGAGAACTTTGTCTCTCCTTTCAAGCTGACTTCTTTTCTCGCATGATGATGTTACTGGTTCCAGCAACCCACACTCTTAAGACACCAAAACCTATCAATTCTTGCTGTTAAATATCTCATGAATACGCCCCCTTCCTCTTCAGTTACTTAGCCCTATTCCTTCACATGGATGATTACAGAAGATTCCTATTCTTTCTGCTCTAATTGCATCCTTACAGAAACTTACCTATAATTTGTTCATAGCATTCTGCTGCTTAAAATCTTTCAGTGGTGGGCTACAATATAGAGGAAATGTTTAAGTTCTTCAAAAATGGTAAAAGCCCTTCAAGACCCACCCCAGCTTCTGACTAACCTCTATCACTCTCCTACAAACTCTACCTCTCTCACTAAGCTGATTTGTGTCCCATATACAGAATGTCTTATTTTCTGAATGAACAATGTTCCTTGCTTTTTCTCAAACTCCTGTGACTGTGTATGAGCAATGATTAGAATTCTCTTCTCTGCTTCTCTACTAGTGAACTCCACAAGAAAACCAAGAACACAATGGGTTTTAGTTGGGCAAAGAGGCACAGAAAGGTACAGATTTACCCTGTTTTATTGTGCTTCAAAAATGCTGCTTGCTTGCTTGCGCGCACTCTCTCTCTCTTTCTTTCTTTCAACAAATTGAAGGCAAGACCCTCTGTCAGTAAAAAGATTACCCTCCCATTTTGATACTTACTTGGTTTACTGAGGTGCGCTGGAACCGAACTCACAATATTTCTAAGGTATGCCTGTGTTCTGCCATTAGAAAGTTTTGGAGTAAAGGAGAACACAATAGAAAGGACTGGGAAGCACAGAGCATGGAGGTATGAGATTTCAAAAATGAAGAGGGAACTATATTCATTTTCTTTATGATATTTATCTCAGTTTATTATACACTTGAGAGGAGTTCCGTCTCACATGCCTCACACAATGTAAGGCTTAAAGGCCAGGGGAAGTAGGGTGGACATTCCCTATTCAGAGATAGACTGCAAGTTCTGGAGCCAGACTGCCAAGGTCTGGAACTAGGCTCTACTACGTATCAGGTAGCCCTGGGCAAGTTACTTATTCCTGTGCTTCAGAAGATAAACGCAAAAATGAAAGAGCTAAATATGCAAAACATAAACTATATAAAATTACCATTGTTATAGGTAAAAATGATTATATCAGCCAGTTCATATGATTCAACCAAATACTTAACACAATGCTTACTGAATAGCACATACTCAAAAAGTGTTATTATTTATTCTCATAGACTCTTCTAAACCATTACTCCCTAATGTCTGATGTGACAACCCTTATTTGTTGGGGTTTATAGCCCCTCATGGTTTTTTCTCATTGATATACCTTTAATTTCCTGGTTTCTTTATAACGAGGCTGACCAGATGTGCCATTTGAAATGGGATGGTATCATTGTTTTTAGTCCCACTTCAAATGGTACATCTGGTCAGCCTATTTATAAGATTAGGGCACTTGGCTACAATCCTTAACATATCCCTTAGCCTATCACCATCTTGGGTGACTTCTGTATCCATCAAAACAACCCATCCAATTTCTCACCTTCTTAACCTCCAGGGTCACCCACGCCAAGGTCATATTCTGGTATTCATCATCAAGTGGGGCTGCTTCCCATCCATTATCCAGAGATGACCATAATCTCTGGTCCTCCCAGCCTTCTCTTGCCTTTGTTTTCACTACCTCTGATCTTCAATCTCAGGAAAACCATAGTTTCTTGACCCCTCCCCTGGACTCACTGCTTTTCGCCGTGGGGACAGCATGGCTCATTGCCCAAACCACTCTCATCAGTATCTTCAACTACACTGGACCTCTGTTCAGTTGTTCAACAAAATCTCAATAAATGATTAATTAAAACAAAAATTGACACACTTTCTGTATTTCTGTGATCCAGTTGTTGAGCACAGTTGGAGAAAACCAGCTTTCAGACTGATGCCACTATAAATTTGCAATCGTCAATCTCAAGTTGGCAATCAACTCTGTTCAATCTTTGACTCATCCTTGCTTAGCTTGGTTTTATTTTACTCAGCAATGTTTCAAAACCGTCATCATGCTCAAGACCCCAACTAAAGTCACATCCTTCTTAGCATATAAGATCATCTTTTACTTCAGTGAAAAATTACATGTAACTTATTTCAACATCCTCCTCTCCCCGTTTCTGGATATCTCTGGACGTAACCTTCCACTCTTCTAGTTCATAGGATGAGGTGTCTTTCCTCTGGTTCAAGGCCCAGCTTTTGACACATGGCCCCAGCATTTTTTCATCTCCTTTATTTACCCAAATCTTCAACTTCTCACTTTCTATGTGCTCTCTTCTAAGCTCAGAAGCCTATTTAAATCTTCCATTATATTAAAAGTAATTTTTTACTTCTTTGTTTTTTTAAACTATATTGGTGATATCGTTTAAAGATTTATTTTTTTATTGTTTTTTGACAGAGAGAGAGACAGAGAGAGCAGGGAGGGCCCAGAGCAGTCTTCATAGTTGACAGCATTAGTTTTCCATATAGTTTCACTCCACAGGTGGATGCGGGGCTGCACAGGGCAGAAACTGGGCCGGGAGCCTCCTGCATAGGCCCCCGCAGGAACTGAACTGGGGCACATCCCAGTTCAGCATATGGGTCCGCATGGGCCAGGCCCGGGATTCAATCCTCAGCTCTGGGGCTGCAAAGTGAGCACTTAACCCTCTGAACCTGGTCTGCCTCACCCCCCCCACCCACCCCCGGAACCATGCCCTTCCTTCTCTTCTGAGCTAAGTGACTTGAAAGAGTAGTCTGTGCTCACTATCTTAACTTTCTTATCTTTCCCATTTACTCTATAACAAGACATAATCTGACTTCTGCCCTGGCTGTTACACTGAAACTTCTCTCTAGAGCTCACCAATGAACCCCATAGTACCCTACCTGATGGACAAGATATCAAATCTCTCTTCTATTTGTTTACTCTTTCTCTATTTTTTCTTTGTAGTTTCCCTCATGGGTTCCTCTTCTTTTGTTTGACCCAAAGAATGGTTGTATATGTTAAGGCTTCACCCTTGGCACTGCTCATTGTACATATTCTACTTGTACAATTTTTAAAAATTTACTGGGGTGATATTGGCTAGTTAAATTACATAGGTTTCAAGAGTACAATTCTATAATACATCTTCTGTATATTGCATTGTGTGTACACCACCCAGAGTCAAACGCCTTTCATCATCATATATTTGACCCCTCTCACCTTCTGGTAACCACTAAACTAATGTTTGTGTCTATGTGAGTTTGTTTGTCTTATTTGTTTGTTGCTTTCAGGTTTTTTTTTAAAGATTTATTTTTATTGTTTTTGACAGGGTGGGGAGGACTTAGAGCAGCCTCCATAGTTGCAAGGCATTAGTTTTCTACATAGTTTCATTCCACAGGTGGGCTCGGGGCCGTGCAGGGCAGAAACTGGCCTGGGGCCTCCTGCATAGGAGGCTCGCCCCAGCAAGAACTGAACCAGGGGCACACCCCAGTTCAGCAAAGGGGTCTGCACAGGCTGGGGCCAGGGTCTTCAGACTCTGGGGCTGCAAGAAGAGCACTCAATCGACTGAGCCATTCTGGCATCTCTTGCTTTCAGTTTTACATCCTATAAATGAGTGAAATCATATGGTTCTCAACTTTTTCTGACTTATTTTACTTAGCATGATAATCTTAAGATCTATCCATGTTGTCACAAATGGTAGCATTTCATCTTGTCTTATGGTTGAGTAATATTCTATTGTGCATATGTGTACCACATCTTCTTTATATAGTCATCATACTTGTACAATTTTATTTGCTCTTAATTTTAAACACTACTGACACAAGGTGACTTCCAAATCTGTATTTATATATCCATCCCAGATTCTCTCCTGATGCCTGACTCATTATTTGTTTGGATAGTCCACAGGGACTTAAACTCAGCATATCATTCATTCAGTTTTTCAAAAAGTATTTCGTGATGACTCTCATTTCATACTAGTGTTCAATAGCAAACAAGACAGCCAGATAGGCCCTTTATCTTAAGCCTTATTTTTCATTACTACCACCAATTAAACTTTTGGCTATAAAAATACCAAACTTTCTGTAGTTTGCCATTTTCTGTTGAAAGAAGATTAAACACTGGGGCCTTTGAACATAAAAATCTTTTAGCCTGCAATTCTTTTCCATGTGTTTTTTTTTTTTCAATTTTTAAGACTTTAGGAGAAATCTTGCACTCTAAGAAGCATTCCCTAAATTCCCATCCAGGCTAAGTGTCTATGATCACTGCATTGATTAGAATGTGCTAAAATGACCTATTTGTATATGTCTTCCCCATTGGATCTCCAGGCAGGTATTATGTCTCTTCAATAAACAGCAGATAGTTTGGTAATAAATGCTTGGGATTATTCAGCTAGATGTAATCTTTCCCCCCTTTAAATTCACAAAATACTGTGGTGCTTTTTGGACTCTCCCCCATACTGCTGCATCTACTTATAAATCTTATCCCCCTCTCTCCTTGCTAAGGCCAGTTTAACTTTCTTGAGCATGCTGTGTCTTTCATTCTCTACACTCCTCAAAATCATATATCTAATAGGTAGGGACAAAAATATTGGTTGAATTGAGCTGAAATGAACAGAGCAAACACTCCCATATTTAGATCTTCTATTTCTGCAATTCTGTAGTGGTATTGTGTAGTTCAGACCTAAGATTTCCCAGGTGACTTTAACCCACAAAAAAGTCCAAAAGAATGTTATTGGAGATATTCTGACTATTCTTTAAGATTTGGATGTGTCACGAGAGACCACTCTGATCGCTTATGTGGGATCTCCCATCCAGGTATATAAACTTGCCACATTTCCTCAATTCACAGAACAAGGAGTAAAGATGGAACTCCCCAAATGAAAAAAAAAAAATAAATCATTTGACCCATTGGATCACTATGCACCATATGTTCTCCTGCAATGTATTAACTTCAGGATTTTAATGTCTAAGTTCATTTCCAAAAATGAATACTTATATTCATTTCTCACAAGAAGTTTCACTCTCAATGTATATAAAATGCCTTGAGCTCTCTGTGAAAGAAATGATGTAAATGGAAGACATTATTACTAACACTATCCTCTAGATAACCTCATGAGGTAAGAATTAATGTCAAAGGGAATATTATTTTACAGGCGGAGAAGTCAGCTGATTTGCTCAAAATCAAAGGAGCCAAGAACATACTCCAAAAGTCCTGTACTTGTATTCATTGCCAGACTTAATACAAGTTTTTCAAAAAGCCTTTTTTAGGATGCACAGAGAGTCTAAGAATTTGATTATTTTTTTGTTGGACTGTTCTTGTCCCATTCCTCTTTCATTCATATCAATCTTTTCTTCTCAAAAGAGAATGCAATGGTCACCTAGGAGCCTTTGACTCCCCCACCTGTGCAGCATCTGGGGTAGTGCAGTTTAGTCAGGCATACTTCATTTAACTTCTTTCCAGGGCTCTTAATCAAGGAAGCTCAGATCTTTGCCAGCTTGAATTCATTCAGTTTGAGCAAAGCACTGTGTCATCCAAGTACAGCATGCTCCACTGAATTCATTCTATTCAGTTATGTTTAGTACAGGTGGCCCATATAACTTAGCAAAGATCCAACTCTCCAAATAGTTTTTCAAGTCTGACACACTACACTTATTAGGATGATTCTAAGTCTCCAAACTACTTTTGATGGGATCTGCACAATAGCAATCATTGATGGGAGTAGTAGAGATCTATTAGACTGAATTGTATCTAGTTACATGCCCTAAACCTTTAAATAGCTACCCCACCCCCAAATAACAGTTATTTAGAAGGATGAAGGCCTTATGTTGACAAGAAAAAGGAGAAAGAGATTAATGAAGTGAAGAAGATAAAGAGAATGAAGAGAAGCAACAATACTTTCCCTGTTAAAATACTAAACAAAAACCTTTTTTTTTTTTTTTTTTGTATTTAAAGAGAGGTACAGGGGAAGCAGGAATGGCTCAGTGTGTTAAGCTTTCACTTTGCAGCCCTTGGGACAGAGAATCGAATCCCAGCCCCGGCTTGTGTGGACCCATATGCTGAACTGGGGAGTGACCCTAATTAGTTTATCACCGGGGTAAGACCCCAGCCCAGTTCCTGCCCAGTGCAACCCCGCACCCACCTGTGGAATGAAACTACGGAAAAACCGATGATGTGCAACTATGGAGACTGTTCCGGGCCCTCCCCCTTCTCTCTATCTCTGTCTCTGTATCTCTCTCTCTGTGTCAAAAACAATAAAAATAAATCTTGAAAGAGAGGTGCAAAAATTTGTTAAAGTGCTACAACTGATCACTGATGTTAGATTGTGGGGGAAGGGCATAACACATCATTTATTAATAACTGAGTAAGGACTGATTGTATAGTATGCACTAGGAATACAAAGATTAATAAAAATGCAAGCTATCACAATTCATTGAGGTAATAGCTTTGATTGCTAGTAATATAAATGCAATGGAAACAAGGAAAGCAAGTCATTAGACCTTCATTTTATCTTAACCTCCGTCCAGGTACACAGCAGGGTCTAGAATGAAGATTTATAACCTAGAGACAATAGTTTCAGTAAGATAAAAACCACATCCCTCTTTCCCACTGGTTGGTACATAACCATAATAACTCCCACTGGTGTGCTGGTAAATGGTGAACAATTGGCTCTCAAAAAAGAATGCTAATTTGTAACATTTGACAATTTTTATGGTGCAATATTTCCATGATGGCTGATTTCAAGTGACCACCACCGACTACAGTGGTGGGAAGAGAATAAATATAAATAACTTCAGGAGCACAATTCAGTAAAATAATTAGAAAGTGGTGAGTTTTAAACACTTGTTATCTTTGTTTTCAAAGACTTGTTTATTTACCCTGTTTCCCTGAAAATAAGACAGTGTCTTACCCTGTTTCCCCGAAAATAAGACAGTGTCTAATATTAATTTTTGCTCCCAAAAATGCGCTAGGTCTTATTTTTGGGGGGATGCCTTATACATATTTCAGCAAGAGGCAAAACTGTGTGTCTTATTTTCAGGGGATGTCTTACTTTCGGGGAAACACGGTAACAGCAATGACAATAACTCAATTTTTAATAACGGCTGTTTAACAAACAGTTCACAAAAATTTAAAAACTTTAAGACATGAGCTAGAAAGGACCAGCTCCAATGTACCATTGGGCTCAAACCTGGGCATGCCAGATGTCAGAGGTAGTAATCCAGATCCATGTTTATTAAAAAGCTGTTTCTTGCTTCACTCCCTGCTATCCTTTCCCTATCCTGCCTCAGATCAAGATCAGAAACAACAAATAGAGGTTCACTGTGCCTCTCTCCTTGCCCTCTTCTCTGCCTCAATGACCCTCAGTAACTTGTACCATGACTCCACCAGGAAGAGAGAGCTTGCAGCCTAGTGCTGAAGTACGACAGACTAGGTTGGCTGATTCCTATGAACTTCATAAACATTCGACAAATGGGACTACTATTATTACTGTTACTCAATGTCCTTCCCATTAAGGCTACAGTTTGCTTCAAGATTCCACCACTTTCAAATGGCATTGTCAAGCTTCAAAATATCCTTCATATGGGCAGATTTTCAGGAGAGGAGAGATGGGAGGTACAGAAAGGAAGGGCCACTGGTGGTGGAGTTGTCTTCACCCCAAGTGATTTACTGAGTTGACTATTTCAACACCCAGTCCTTTGAAGATCCCAAGCCAAGTCTATGCAGCCTGAGTTAGGAAACAATTTCTGTACGAACTTACTTACTTATAGAAAGTCTGACAATTAAGCTCACAACCTCATCCTAGCAAAACTGCTAAATACCTCAGTGCTGAATATCACTATGGTCACCTTCAAAGCATGCCCTTTGGGAAGCGATGCACCAACACCAATGGCTAGTCCACCCTTCAAAGCAATTTTGGAACTCTTTTTCTGGAATGGTCATCAGAGCCATTGTCATATTACACTTGATGTCCTGAATGTCATCAAAATATCTTCCTTTCCATATTTCCTTTATCTCCAGTCACTGGGTACCAGATCAGGTGAGTAGGAAGGATGTTTCAATATAGTTATTTGTTTACCGGTACTGGCTAAAACCTCCCTCACAGACAGTGCCACGTGAGCTGATACATTGTCATGATGGTAGAGTCATGAGTTGTTGGAGAAAGTTTAGGTTGTTTTTGTCTACCTTTCTCACACAGCCTTTCCAGAACTTCCAAAGGGTCAACATGATTGACTATTTGTCCATTTGGTAGAAATTCATCATGAACAGTCTCTCTGATATCAAAAAAGGTTAACAACATTGTTTTGATTCTTGATTTGGACTGATGGGACATTTTGGTTGTGGAGAACTGGCTGACTTCCATTGTGCACTTGGATGCTTTGTTTTAGAGTCATACTGGTACACCCATGTTTCACCACCAGTGATAACATGGCCTAAAACATCGTCTTGGCTCTCCAAAAGGGTTTTGGCAAACTTGGACTCTCCTTTGCTTTAGTTCGTCGGTGAGCTCCTTCAGAACCATTTTTGCACACACCTTTCTCATGACAAGATTTTCAGTAAAGATTTTCCTAACTGTTTCTCTATTGATGTTTACTTGGTCTGTTGTGCTTCTCACAGCCTGTCGACAGTTTTGACTCACAATCTGACAAATTTTTGCAATATTTTCATCAGTTCTGCTCATTACTGGTCACCCTGACCTCTCTTCATCAGTGACACATTTTCTCTGCTCAGAAAAATGCTTATTCCATTTGTACACTGCCGTATTCTTCATGGCATTATCCCCATCAACTTGGACTAATATGACCCTGATTTCACTTCCACTCTTGCTAAATTGAACAAGAAATTTAATGTTTGTTTGCTGCTCTACTACAAGCTCTGACATTCTTGCGACAGCACACGAAAACACACAACAACAATAATAAGTTAGCCACTTATTATATTAATATTTCTTATTATTATAATAATAATAAGAAAGCCACTCAGGAAGACACTGACACATGTCAATAGGAACACAGCTGTGAGACACAGACATGCCAAAGTTATGAAACCTTCTTGAGTTGTTTGTACAGTGCTGACAACATAGGCACATGATGGCAAGTTTGTGAACTTAACTGTCAGATTTCACACATTGTAAAACTTTTATTTCCATGTTTTAAGAGATATTGAGAGATATCCCTATAAATATCCATTTTTCTGTGAATACACAAACATATTCCGAAAAGTATCTGAGAGAAATTCAGAGATACAAATTTATTATTTATCTCAATTCTAAAGATTTGGAAAACCAGCTGTGACCTTGAGAAAACATAGTGCACATCCACAGAATATACCTGACAAAATATGACTTAGCAATATAGATAAATGTAACAGTCTGCACTGATAAAAACTTATTCCAACTTTTCATCCTTTATAAAAAGTAACTATAAAACTCCCACATATATGAAGAATACACAAAAAGGGTCACGAACTGCCTAGCTCTGAAAGAAAAATATATGACTAATGTATTTGTTTTTTCACCATTGAAGCTCATACCCTTTATCTCATGGTGGGAATGAAAAGGTATGCTTGAATAATGGGATTTAAATTTCTTTAGAAAACATATTCTCCTGAATCAATGTAATTTTTCAAGGTAATTACCAGAAAATAACATTTATTTACAAATGTACTTTGTAACTTAATTTACCATAATTTATTTCTAGATACAGTATATTGTTCTAAATATATTAGGTATTCCAATAAATAGAATGAATAGGGTTCTGTTTCTTTTCTGTTAGAAAAAGTTCCATATACAAAGTTCTTAAAAGTCTGTTAAGTTATTGTATGTGTGCACAGTAGAACTGGTGTCCGAGTGATCTACTGTTAACTTAGGAAAGCATTTCCAACTGTTGCTGGAAACTCAGTGGATGAGAAGATATGAGCCCCTGGGAAACCTGGCAGTGCCTGGGCCCGCCAGTATCCTCAGAGACTCCTTGCTTCACCTGCCCTCCTACATTTACCCTAATGTCCTAAACAAATATCACCATTTTCTCTGGGAGCCATACTGAGAAACATCAGCTCAGAAGCACTAGCTTAGGGAACACCTTTTGGCACCTGACATACACACAGCTCACTGAAAGAACTTGGTTCATTGAGCCGTATAGATATGATATGGTACAAAGAGCAGAGGTGGGAATAAGATTTGGGATGTGGCTCAGTCTTTCTCACTACCTAGCCCTGAACCCTCAGGACCTCTGCCTCAGCTGTAACTGACTGGATTTGATCTGAAGGGTTCATCTAACACCAAACCTCCATTCCTCTGAGTACCATCAGACTCATACTGGGCTAGGGGCTGTAGGGGAAACAAAATTGACAAAGGCACTGCCCTTATGTTCAAAGACCCATAAGCTCATTAATGAGCACAAACAGTAATAAATAAATATCTAATTGAATTGTAATGAATTTGGAAGGCTGAAAATTATCATCGTTTATGGTATCTCAGTGATATGTCCTACTGTGCGTATAAATCTATAGTGTAAATCTGCATCATAGAACGAGTCAGTTACCCCCAATTTTATTGAATCATACAACAAAATAATCATCATGTTCAAATATCCAAACACGTGCTTGAAGATTATTAAGTGATGTGATCTTAAGAGATCAGTTTCACCTTAGTTGTACCTAGGAGCTCTGGCCTAGGCTATTTAACATTTTCATTATGACACATTTTAATTAAGTCATTAACAAACTGATGTATGTTCAGAAAACACTGACCAAGGTAAGGAGAAATGCTAAGAGTTCTCCCTTGAAAAAAAGTTCAAACATATCGCTCACTCAACATTCTTTGCTATTTTTCAAACCCTTTCAAGTACTTGCTCCTACCTCACTTCTTTCTGGACCCACATAGACCCTGATTCTTTTACTTCTCTGCAAGATCCTTAGCATCAGTCCACTTTTATTTTCACTTCTTTTCCTATCCTATATATAGGCTCAATGGACCAGCACTATGACCTCTTTCTTACTTATCTGCATCCCTCTGTCCCCAAGAAGCACTTGTCTGCACACACTCAACATGGAAGCAATCAACCCTAGAGAAAAACCACATGTTTGAAATGGGCAACTGAACATTCATGGTTGCCAGCATTAACTGGCCTGACCTGGAAACGCTGCTAGGCATTTCTGTTTCCCTAGAAGTAAGAGTATGTCAAACCTTCTCTGGTTCACTGTTACCTTCATTATTGTACCCTCTCTAGGCAAGCTAGACCCTCTGTGACAGTGACAGGAAGCAGGGAGATCCACTAACGCTGCAGGCAACCACAAGTGCTAGTGAAACCGTGGCCACCTTTTGAAAGCCATCAGGCAAGTGATGTAAGTTATGAAATAATGGATTTGGGAATACTTGATTTATTTATGCTGCTCATGACCACACCAATGAGTGCGTGGTCATGTCTATTAATAGTGGGCAGGAGCCATGCCTAAAGATGTCTAACTTTGCAGGCTCAGTTCATTTCCTTTATCTAAAACTTAAATCTTTCCCCCATGTTCTTAGGGCCTAGAATCAAATCCTAGCTCTGCCACTTAGCTTTCTAAGCTCTGGTACATTGTTTAAACTCTCTGTATCTGGGGACAATACCCACCTACCTATGAGAGTTAATGTGGGCATTAAATTTGTTAGTATAACAGGGCCTTGCCTGTAGCGTTATTTAAGTATTTGTTAATATTATTATTGTTGTTGTTGCCCTATGTACAGAAATCATCCATTTTTTCTCACAGTCATAAGAATGTTAAAACTGTATTATCTCTTTCTTCCTGTTGTTTCTCCAAATATAATTTTGATGGAGAAATGGTCTTGCTACTGAATGAGCCATATTAATGTAACCCTAATGATTGAATACATTTTTCTCTAACAACAAAACATAATATACAAAATACTTCTAACCCTCTATAACCTCGTACAGAACCTACGTTTCCAATAGTTACCATGCAACTAAGAGAATAATAAATATCCTTTCTGATCAGGACTATCCATCATTCTCTACTCTGATAATGTCTGACCCCACCTTCCCGCACCACTACCTGTCAGACCTGCTTTCTGCTCCAGCACATTTGTATCTTTCTCCCCACTCACCACCTCCGCATTCAGTGCCTCACCCACTGAACCACCCTCACTTCCCTGAACCTCCCATGCATTCTTTCACCTTCAGCTTTTCTAACAAGCTGGCCCGTCCACCTGAACACTTTGCTCCCTTCAATTATCTTGCTCCCTTGGATAACTCATAGTACTATTCCAGACTTCAGTTATATGGTACATCCTGCAGAAAACTTTCCTTGACACCCTCAATTTCCAATTGCCAAGATGAATTTGGCACCTCTTCTATAGCCCTTATCACTCTCTTATTAATTAGACCAGAATTCCCCGAAGGCAGGGATCACAGTCTACTTTGTCTTTTCAGCATCCCTAGTTTCTAGCTGTGTGTGACAGGTACATAGTTTGTACTCTACACATGACCAAATGCACTATAACATAAGAAAATAGTTTGAAAGACCTAGAGATTTCAAACTGAAAATGGGGACAAGGTGAGATCACTGTCTTCAAACATCTACAAATATCATAGAAGAAGAGTATTTATTCTATGTGGCTTCAGAAAAAGACACCAGGACCAATGGTGCAGGTCAGAGGTCTCCAACCTTTTTGGCACCAGGGACAGGTTTCATGGAAGACAATTTTTCCATGGGCAGGGGTGGGAGGTGAGGAGGTGGTTTGGGGATGATTCAAGCACCAGATGCAGCTTAATTGTCACTTATCACTCACTTATAGGGTTTTTGTTTGTTTGTTTGTTTGTTTTATTTTTTGACAGAGAGAGAGAGAGAGAGAGAGAGAGAGATACAGAGACAGAGAGAGAACTGAACTGGGGAAACTCCCCAGTTCAGCACATGGGTCCGCACGGGCTGGGCCGGGATTTGATCCTCGGTCCCCAGTGCTGCAAAGTGAGCACTTAACCCACTGAGCCATCC
>PVKE010024622.1:0-23663 GCA_004027555.1 Craseonycteris thonglongyai | reverse complement strand
AATTTGTGTTTCATATGATAGCTGCCAAGAGATACATGTAATGAAGAATTAAACTATAAACGTGAAAAGACAATGAAGATGGTTTGGGGAAAGTTGAAGCTTCTTTTCACGTGCACCAAAGCACATTCATCCTAAAATTTTTTTTTAAGATTTTATTGTTTTTGACAGAGACAGAGAGAGACAGAGAGAAGGGGGAGGGTCCAGAGCAGTCTCCAGAGTTGTACGTCATCAGCTTTTCAACGTGGGTTCATTCCACACAGGTGGGCAGGGGCCATGCAGGGCAGGAACCTGGCTGGGGGTCTACTGCATGGGTAGTGCACCCTGGTTCAGCACATGGGTCCACACAGGCCGGGGCCAGGATTCGATCCTCGGTCCCCAGTGCTGCAAAGTGAGCGCTTAACCCATTGAGCCATCCCGGCTTCCCCAATATATAGATAGATATGTATGTATATATGTATGTATGTATGTATATACACATACATACATACATACATACATACATATATATGTTGTATTAACTGTATTTGCATTTGTTATTAACTAGGTGTGTGATTCTTTTCCATATTAAAAATCTGTATCCCTATTTGATAGTAAAGTCCTTTGTGATTTGCCCAAAGTAAATTTTCTTCTTCTCATACCATTCCTAACTAATCTGGATCATCAAACTACTTGGGAATTGCTTCCCACCCTGGGCTCTTTCACACCTCTGTGCTGTCACATACTATGGTGCCTCTACCTGAATGGCCACCTTCACTTTTT
Organism: Craseonycteris thonglongyai; assembly: GCA_004027555.1. NCBI lineage: Eukaryota > Metazoa > Chordata > Mammalia > Chiroptera > Craseonycteridae > Craseonycteris > Craseonycteris thonglongyai. Next base: position 22,904 of record PVKE010024622.1, on the reverse strand, counting down.
CTGTAAGAATTACTCTCTTGTGTCTAGATACAGACACCTCCTCTAAGAAGCCTGCCCAGATTCTAACAGACAGCTGGAAGTTTCTTCTCTATTTTCCCATTAAAACAATTTATATAAATCTGTATCACATCTCTCATTTCATTTCTGTGTAAATAGCTATTTCATGTCCCATTTGTTTGCGTACACACTTCCAGGACAGGACATGGTATGTGTCTTGTACTCAGTTATCAAATGAATGAACAAACATGCATTGAGTGAGTGGACACATCAGTACATACAATATTTGGATAGGACAAACACACAGTCTGGTTTTCTCAGGACACTCTTGTTTTACAAATATATTCCAGTGAAATAGAATCTCTTTCATTCTCAAAAGTGTCCCAATTTAAAAAATTATTGTGCTCTCTTCAGTAGCACATATATTGAATAATAAATTATATGGTCACCCTAAGTTTGGAGCATGATCTAATTACTCATGTACATTGCCCCTTCCTGCCCAGAACGAGGTCATCTCATTTTCTAATTTATCAACAACTTTTCAAATTAGTTTTTTTTTAATTTTTCAAAATTCTCTCAAAAGGATTAGTCATTCTTCCTACTCAAGTACAATATCTATGGCCTAAGAAAATAAAAATTAATACTGTGCTGGAAAATAACACACAGGTGTCATTCCATTTTCTCACTGAATTCCCGTATACGAGTGATGACACCTATTAGACTGACCCACCTCCCCTCTGGATGAAGACTACCCAGCACGGAAACAGATGGGGAACTGTACCCGCCTGCCCACCCAGGGTCTGTGTTTCTCAACCACACAGCCACTGCCCAGGTTACAACATCCATTGTCTTCCTGAGAGCCTAGAAGCCCTGACTGAGTAATTACAGGAGAACCTAATAAATCTGCCTGGAAAAAAAAAAAAAATTTTTCTTTTCTGCATCATTCTACCCAGAGCTTGAAGAACATACTTCCGAAAGATCAAAGAGAATCAAACTACCTCTTTTTTGGAAAAATAAATGTGTTTGGTTTTATACCCTACACACACTCAAATATTATCTGAACTCAAAGATGTCAACAACAACCACTCAAAGCAAAGGTAATCAAGAAATATTCCAAAGGTCACAAAAAAACGTTTCTAATAAATTGTCATTCTAATTTTCCACACTGTTGCAGTCTAAATGAACTAAAAAAAATACATTTTAAAATCCATATACTAACAAACGTCAAAAGCTTTGAAACTGACTACAGTCCTGTAGTCACATCATTTATAAAAAGATTACATAATTCTAATTTTAAAACATTATTTTGAGGCACAAAATTAGAGAAAAACCACAAAACTAATATGAACTAAAAGGAACATCAACCATCATGTAGTTAATGATTTTGCTTAATGAGGATTAAAGCCTCAAATATTTAACCTCATAGGGTTTTTCTCATTAGCTATTGTTTTTCATTAATCCTGGAATCACAGGGCAAAGAAATAGAAACCACAATTTGCTTTGAAACATCTCCCCAAAATGCTACAAATTTATTTTCAGGACAAAGTTCATGAAAGGCTAGTTCCCCAGGTAACATGAATTAAATACCTTTTAAAGGAAAATAAAATTGAAGCACTACCAAATGGAAGATTTCTAAACTGTGTTTTGGGATGCGAAATCCAATTTGACAGATGCCTTATACACTGTGGTTAATGTGCCTTCTGATGAGAATTTCTGTGGTTTTGTTTTTACCTACACTGAGAGGTTTGTAATTTATGGTGACATATATATGTCTACAGTATGTTGAACATGTATATACATAGATAAATATGCCAGTATCTCTTTCTTATGTCAACTCAAGGGGAAAATCGTGCAATTTAGTTGTGTTTTCTTTTAATTACTGAGTTTGCATTAAATATTTGACAGACTGATGCCTTGTGGGATATGATTTGGAAGCTACACTCTCTCTGATCTTTACCAGATGTTTCACTGGTGGCGTTTCAGCCTCAAGAGACAAAGAGGATATTAGTGATAATTTTATTTATTTAATCACATCAGGAAGAGTTGATAAAATGGAAAATTCAATACTTTGGTAAGTTCCCAATTCTTTAGTAGGGAAAATGTTTTGAAAATAATTTTAGATTAAAAGCAGAAATGCTGTATTATATTTGGAAGGGATAATACTTTATCTCACCTTTAAATATGGGAACAACATGACATGACAGATCTGTCAGTTTCACTTTTAACTCAGGGAGGCCTGGAGGTGACAATGACATACACTGCTCAACATAGTTTCATACCAACTGTTTAATTGTAAAGAAAGAGTACTTTGAATATGAAATGGCCACTCAGTTGAAAGCCTCTGCTATTATTATTGCTTCTCTTGTCTCTGAATTTTATTCCAAGGGAACATGAAATTACCTTAATCATTGTCAGGGTACTGATGATAATGAAAATGTATAGACTCCCTACCCCTTAACTGAAATGACAGAGAAGGCTTTCATTTTATCTAGAGTTTAAATGTCAGGATCTAGAAGCTTTTAGAGCACAGGTTCTCACCCTTGGCTGCACACAAGAATTAGCTGGGAAGCTGCACCCCAAACCAATTACATAACAGACCCTGGGGGGTGGGATCCAGGTATGGAAAACTCTCCAGGCGATTCCAATATCAGCCAAGAACCACTGTCTTGCAGGTAATAAGCAGGCAATAGCCAAACAATTTACCAGTCTTAGAAAAATCATTTCATTTCTCTGAGCTTTGTTTTCCTCATATGAAAAAAAAAAATGTTATGTGTAAAGGAGCTGGAGTGTTAAGAAATATTTCAACACAGGCAGCAAAGCATAAAAATATTATAAGATACCTATGACGCCTACGTCAACACCACCAAGCTAAAAAGAAATTAATACTTTGCTATATGTTTCAGTTCTTTTACTCTTTGGAGAAAAAAAAAAAAAAGATATAGCAAAATTCCCACATTCCATTTCTTCCTAGTTCTTTCCTCTCTAGAATTAGCCACTGTCCTAAGGTTACTGATTATTATCTTCACCATACAGTTTTATTGTTTAACCAAGTAGTATGTACTTACAAAAACTATATAATACTTAAGTGTATGTTAAAGGTACATAAATTGTATTACACTGTATGTATCCTTTTGAAATTTGTTTTTTCATTCAACATTGTTTTTTGATATTTATCCACATTGGTATCTATATTTCCATATCTACCTATCGATCAGCTAGCTAGCTATAAACCTATCTATCTAACTGTAGATATAGAGATTTATATCTAGTTCATTAATTTTAAACTCCTTTATAGTATATCATCAGGAATAAATTATAGCTTATTGATTTACCATATCTATAGGTTATTTACATATTTTAAAAAGCAGAGGTGCACTAAATACCATTTTGTGCGTGTCCCTGCCACCATATTCAAGAATTTTCTAGGGAGGGTAGATATTTAAACATAGTTTTGTTGGATATGCTCACTTGATCTTTGCTAGATATTCCAAAATATTTTTCCAAAGTGGATATACCAATTTATACTTACCAACAATATTAAAGCATTGCCCATTCTCCGTACCCTCATCAATATTTGACATTATGAGAACTTATTAATTGCTATCAATATGAAGGTTGTGGAGTGGTAACTAACAGTTGTACTTAGATGGTATTTTTCTAAGGTCTCTTCTGGTCATATAATTGTGGTCACCGCATCAATGCCAACCCTTATCAGAATAATAAAATAAAGGATGTGGATAAAAACCTTCCACAGTTTATACTGATTTTACTTTTCCTCAAGAAATGTCTTTCATGAATAATGCTGGCCCATGAACCTATAAATCAGGCCAGTAAAGAGGAATGGGGACATGGCCCCAGCTCTGTATTTATTTTCTTGTACTCATAATCCAATGTTACTTAAAAAGCAAACTGCCCAGTATTCAAGCCAAAGCAAATACTCTGGATTTTGCCAGGCAAAATGCCTGTGGAGAAATGAGTCAATTCATACAAAATTCAAAGCTGCCTTTGGTCAGTGACATTTTCGTGAAAATCTGTGGGTGGGTAAAAGTTTTGCAAAATTCCTTTTTGCTATTGGATAAAATTCATCCAGAAAAAATAAGCAAAATGTAAGTGGCGACCCACATTTCTCCTAATTCCCTTATTAACACTCCCTAACCTCCCAGCACAACTGCTTTCTATTGTGCGTGAAGGCAAACCGTCCGTGTTTCTGACCCTGGCAACGACACCCTGTCCCTGCTCACTCTGCCCCAATCAGATAGGCTTTCTCAGGAGAAGTACTGGCAGACGGAGCCTGTTTGAGCTCATTCAGAACACTCCTTCCTGGGAACGCTACCCAGGCATGGCACACTCGTCAACTTAATAGCAAAAAGACCTACGCTATAAACATTCTCTGTTGAAGCCATTACTATGGATACTGTTAGGGATAGTTAGTGTACATCTGTAGTTTTGGGTTACACTTTATGTCGTCCTTTTAGGAACATGAAACAAGGGTTGGAGAAAGAAATTCAGAAACTCCATGACTTGTTCTGACTTGGGAATTCGAAACTTCTATCATCTAAGAAAAATAAAATAGAATTCAATACAATTATACCCAGAAGTGCTCAAAAGTTTTGTTAATTCCAAAATTAATCAATGGTGGAATTTATCTAAGTTCAGGAACATCTTAATAGAAGGACTCAGCACCTAAGAATTAGTTCGCAGAAAGCAGTGAATGAACTCTGATATTTTTAATGCAGTATTGCTAGATCTCAGTTTCTGATTTAACTGAGGTCTGCCTGTCTGCCTGACAAGGATTTTACGTCCCAACTCCTTGGCCACTGGCTGGGACTATCTCTGTAATCAAGGCCAGGCCTGGAAAGACAGCAGCTGGTTTGGCTTTCCACAGAACCAGTAACAACAAGATCTACAGAAGGGTGGAATTGTTTGGGTGGGAAAGAGAGAAGAAATCATTCTCTTCTTCCAGGAAGTTAACCAAATAATAAATGAACAATCCTCCCCCAGTTCTGCCACCTAGACTCTTGAGTGATCTGAATCCCAGAATTCTGAGGAAAGCTGAGGAGTTAAGAATCAGAGATTCTGAGAATGTGTTCTCCCAGGCGTGAAATGGAATTTGGCGTCAAGGGAGGACACCAGTGGTAGCCTCTTACTGTAAACAGGCTGTCACTGGGTAGCCCTTTCACACACCCTACTCTTCCCATGACTTCCAGAAGCTCATTGTGCTGCTCGTAGTCATAGTCACCAAACACAATTGGGTCGTCACATCTTTCTTGGGTCAATACGCTAAGTGAGTGAAAATGATGACTAACTCTAACTATGGTCCACAGAAAATTAATAGCAGTTAAACTTATGTAAAACAAAAGTGGACTGGGTCTTATAATTTAAACAGTTCCTAGCCTTTCAGCATGTGACACAGCCACAAAAACCCAACAATCACTTCATGCCTCCAAAAGAAGAATGTGGTCATTTTATTTGGCAAGGATCTTGAGTTTTGAATCAACTACCATCAGATTTCAAAGCAGTAAGAGATGAAACATTTCATTTTTAACAGTTCTTTATGTCTGGATACCAAGAGTGGAAAGACTATTTTTTGCAAGAGGCAGAAAAATGCATCTTTTTCAGATGTGCATTCACATTAAGCACAATGTCTTCTATCCATGGACTATGTATTGAGAAGCTTGCTCAACTTTCACAGTAAAATTATTTGTCGCCAGTTAGCTGTAGCCCTACAAATCAAGCAAATAACATGTAGCAAGCAACATAACAGTTTTCAGAAGACATAATGATCAAAATACACATCCCAAGACCAGAATTGCAGCATTAGTTAGTGCCCAAGAAACCTTGTTTTGTATAAATACATTTGGACTATACCATGTATAAAGTAAATGCTTTGTGGTTCTAAATTTGATCTGGAATTAAATTGAGCAAGCTGAATTTTGCAAAGACTCCATTTAGAAGTGGGCAGTGGGCAGACTAGGGGAAAGGAGGAATCACCTCCCTCACCCACCTTGAACAATCTATGAAAAGCTATGCAGAGGCCTGCAAACAGTCACTTCTCAGTTTATTCTTTTACTGAAGTATTTCTATTTTTAATAGTCATCGTGCACTTTAGCAAAAGTCAACTTGTTTTATGCCTTTGCAAAGTCTAAGAACAGTGGAGAAATGGGGGAAATCCTATTGCACAAAAATTAATTTTGCAATGAAAAAATATTTTTTGGATAATTCAAGCTTTTATGTCTTTTTTTTCAGTAAAGCCAAATACAGCAACTATTTTCAACTAGGATTAGTCATAACTAAAAGGTTGGACTGTTTTTGTTCAGAGACTGAATGTCTTTGCTGCCTGCAATAAGCCTGTGTGTTCCAAAGAAAGTAAATGGAATTGCCTTCAATTGCTTGTCTCTTTCTGGCATTTTTAATGTAGAACCCTACTGACAGAGTAAGGTTTTGCCACCTGGAATGTCATTATTCTCTTCACTCATATAACCTGGCATTCTCCCAATGTATCAGCTTCAGGTTTTCCTTAAGAAAAATTACAACATGGGGCACAATGTAACAACAAGAAATGCAATTTCAGTCCAGCAGAAATTCTTAAAACTCTTTCAAAAATACCTACTGGATGGTGAAAGAGTGCCTCCATACTCGCATTATTAGCTATCATCTGTTTGGTTTGCTTTAACATGAATCAGACAGCTTGGCCAATCTATAATCAAACATAAACATGGTCCAGATTCTTTATCATCAAGAGATACTATAGAAAGAAGAAACTTTGTCTGGCGGACCACCAGGTAAATAAGTTGCTTTTCAAAATGAGTTATATATTTCACACATTTGGTGACCTGTAGCATATTCAATATCCAAAGAGTACCTACAATTCTCACATTTTTAAATAAAAACATAATCCTGTCCATGTAAGCTAATTGAAAATGCATGTTCTTTTTCCAAGGGTTGAGTGAGCTGTCTGAGATTGTGCAAAGCTACCCTGTGATCCCAAGGGTGATGCCCTGCTTTTAAACCCTGTGGGTTTCTATTAGGTGTGAAATGATTGTGAAATCATTAAAATTCATATTATTTAAAAAGTCAGTTTTGCCAAGAAAGAGAGCTAGGTCCAGGATCGGTGCTGTCAAAGGGGGAAGCAGAGGAGCAAAGGACACCATGCCCACTTCCTTCCACACAAAAGGCACAGCCCCCTCGAGGTTCTTTCTCCTGTACCTTCCCACAAAATTCTCTCCCCTTATACTTGGTGAGATCCTGTGAGATGCTGCATTCATGCATCCCCTGGGGGGTTTTATGCCACCTATAAATCATTAACTAGTTTCACAACCCTAGAGTGTGCAGTGTGCAGTGTGCAGGCGTGAGGGTGCATGTAGCAACATTTTCACTAGCCAAGCTGCAAAGTGTGAGTTCCTTTCCAAATACCAAAATCACCCCTTCCCCAACCCCGATACTAGCCCAGGTATTAGACGGAAGGAAAAATCACTAACTATTTGCTTTGGAAAAGACATAAAGCTTGCTGGTGGTGCAGTGTGTTCCTCTGCCCTGCACGTTTCAGCAGCTTCAAGTTGCTGCCTGACAGACATCTGTTTTCCAAGATTTTGGACACTGGCAGCTCAACCTCCCTTGTGTGATGGATGGAGTACGCGTGTAGAAGAGACTCAAAAAGTGGAGAGATACGCCAGCAGCTAATAATTAATCTCCCCCTTCCTCAGACTGAAGAGCAGCCACATCTTGTGGATACCTGGTCCCCCACACATTCAAAATCCACGAAAGAAGATGTCCCCTGCCTTGTGTGCCGAGTTTTAGGAAGTCACACGCACCTCCCAGGGGCTTCGGCGGCCTTTGGAACACTCACCGTACACTTGTTGGGCTTCTCTCCGGAGTGGACTCTCATGTGGATCAGCAGTTTATAGCGGGCGTTGAAGGGCTTGTACCTTCGAGGACACCCTGCCCAGAAGCAAGTGAAGTCCTCGCCTTTGCGCTGGTCTATGTGGACCTTCTCGATGTGCCTCACCAGCTCCTCCTGCTGCTCGTACACGGCGCTGCAGTCGATCCAGCGACAGCCGTGCTTGCCCCCGACCTCGTCCAGGTCCCCATCCTCCTCCAGGGCGGCGTGGGGCAGGGCCAGCGTCGGGGCATGGGGGACGAGCTGCTGGGGGTGCAGGTGCGGGTGGGCATGGTAGGGGGGTGGGGGGCCCTGGGGCGGCGGCGGCAGCGGCGCGGGGCTCAGGTCGAGGGCGCTGCCGGAGAAGTCGTCCAGGCGCTCGGTCTTGAGCAGGCAGGCCGGCGGCCCGTCGGGGCCCGGCAGGCCGTGCTGCACGGCCATGTTGTGGAGCAGGCCCGGCTGGAGGCCGCCGTGCTCCAGCTGCTGCATGCGCTCCTGCTCCAGCGAGCTGTCCTCGCCGTAGGCTGGGGGCGCCAGGCCCCCGCCGCCCGCTCGCACCCCCGCCGGGCCGCCGGGCACGGAGCACGGCTGCGGGATGCAGCTCCCGCGCACGCCCAGGAAATGCCCGTACACCTCGGGCTGAGGCGACATGTTGGCCGGGGAAGCCCTCGAGCCGTTGATGTAGGCGACCAAGGACGTGGGAGAGGTGCGAATGATGGTATTGAAGTCTATCCCGATGCCATCGGACAGCGGGGACAAGGACAGCGCCCTTTTCTTGGAGCGGGCCGAGTGGGATCTGGCTGACGCGTGCCGGGGACTAGGGTAAGGAGAGTGGCTATTTTCCATGCTGAAAAGGTAGGACGGCAATGAGTTACAGACACTATTACTGGACATGGCTGTCCCCGGAGGAAGGCTCAGCAGGTCCCCTAGGTCAGTGGTGTGCTGAGAGCTGTGGCTGGAGGACAGCGGCGAAGGGAGAGCTCTGTAGCCATGAGACCACTCTTGCTTCACGCTCAGAGCTGACTGACTCTCTGTCAGACTCAAAGTTGTGGATGCCAAAGACTCCCGGGAAATAAGGGACCTGGAACAGCGGCCAAAAGGGAAAGAAAAAAAAAAGGACAAACACTTTAGCAGGATATAGATTGCTTAAGAGCTAAAAGAACATTGCATTGACAATCTCTTAAGTATTTCTCCTAATTACATTCTCAGCCAAACACACATTCTTTGACTAAGATAACACCAAGGCTTTTAGTTCCAAGTAAATATCATTTTACCCAGAAGAACAACAAAGGCAAATGCTCACTGGAATAATAGCACAAAAGATCTATTGTCATAAATAATCTTAATGCTTTAATCATAATAAATAGTCCCTGCTTTCTTTTAAAATTTATTTTTTAATGCAGGGAGAAAAATTTGGGAGTCCTGAGAGTAATCATTAATGCATGTCACCACAAACCAAATAAGCAAATATTTATTAAGCACCTACTGTGTGCAACATATTACAAACAGACATTGCAGAAAATACACATCTAAACATAGTCTCAGCCTTCGAATAAAACTGATTTGGTGAGGAAAAACATAAACCCATGCTTGATTCAAAAAAAGTAAATCCTCAAAGTCAAATAATAATTTCACAACTTAGTTTCACTGATATTAAGGAAATTTAAAGTTTGTTGTTGTTGTTTTTTTTTAAGATAGCAATTCATGCTATCAGTACTCAGTTACAATATCAAATCATCCTAGGAAATGAAAAATTAAATATGAGATGCAGCTATAATATATATAAGGAGTAACTACCTGAAATCAAGTCATATTTAGAACTAAGCATATGAGCTGTGTAGGGTGTAATCACATGCACTAGTTTTGGGTTTGTCATGCATTCGTGTGCTTAGGTAAGAGCAGCCTTGGACCAAGAGTAGATCATGAGCTTTCAGCAGTTCACGTCGCAACAATTCCTCCCCTGTTCTTCTTACCCTTTTCAAAACATGCCTCAGGTGCCACAATATTTACCTGCACATCAAAATGGTTTCTAATGTAGTCTGTCCACCTCAAAATTCATTTTGCTTTATTAAGACATCATTGCCTTAAAAAAAATCACTGAAAACTTATGTCCTTTGGATGGACAATTTTACACAAAGTCTAGACATAAACTCACTGTATTTCTCAAGTTAGATGTGGGATATATCAGAAAAATCTGGCTTACTTATATGTACCTGCATTGGCTTTCTACAGAGATCTCTTTTTTGACAAAAAAAAAAAATGAAAATAAAATGTTATATAGAATGTCTATCTTCCCAGAGCAAACCCCATTTACTACTTCCAGCTGTTAACAGCAACCTGTTGCAAAGAAACTGGAAAAAAAGAGGCCTTCTCATCCCATCTCTTCCTCTCACTTCTTTTTACAAAATGGAAGACAGGAACACTGCTTCCCAGAAGCATGAGACACTAGTCAGAAAATATCTCAGCTCAGAAATGCACAGGATAAGGTGATGGATAACACCATTATCGATGTGATGTTTCTAGCAAATGAAGTAATGTTTACCAATAACCAACACAGCACAAATTTATGTCCAGTTGCTCTTGACATGGATTTTATTTTCTTGGTCTGCATCCTTATATTTGGGCTGAAGTACTTTTGCAACCTCCAAAGTGGTTTCTGAACCATCTGTTTTTCGATTCCCCATGGACACTTTCAATTATTTTCCCAGCACACCTGCAGCTCTCCCTGAAGAGCTCAGCTAAAGGTTCCTGGTGATGGAATGACGAGGGCCTTTTGCTCCCTTCCCCAAGGAGATCCAGGAATTGCTCTCCAACCCACACCAAATCAGTAGTTGTGTCATGTTATATATGACAAAGACAACTGACTACACTTTAGTTCCTGAGGTTGAGAAAGTTTATAGAATCGTCTCAAATAGTACTTTAGCCTTGTCACTGTCACACTGGAGCATTTCAGATTTTCAAGCAATGAATAGCAGGCATACTGTATTTTATCCACCTGTATATACTTTGTAGATATAATTATATTATTTGGTTTGAGGCAGCCTATAGTGAGACTTGCTTATTTGTTCCATTCTTGAGAGATGTTTCTTATTTTTTTCAATTATACCTAACTATGGCTCAATTTAAATCTGAGCATAACACCATGTAGGCATGTCCCTTAACTCCTTATATTTCTCAGTTTTCTAAGACAATTATCATGTATATTTTTAGAAAGCAAAGTCTATATTCTATTCACTAAGGCAATAATACACACAGAGAATTGTCTTTCTATTTCAAATACAGCATGAGAACAAAACTTCCAACAAATGGCCTTTGCCTAGCAACCCTCATCCTTCCTGTGCAATTACTCAGATCTTTTAATCTTTCAAACTTCTGATCCATGAAACCTCTCCCAACAACACTAGCTCTCAATAAGAGTTCTCTTTCCAAAGAAGTTATATACCATCTGTACTGTGCCTTATACATAGCTCACTTCCTCAATAAAATTATCTTCCTCAATAAAATTCAAAGGCCTTCAACAGAAGGAATAATTTTTATCTCCCCCAGAAAAAGCTCTTGATTAATACCCCAATAAATTTAATTTCAAAAGGTGAATAATCAATATAATGATAACAAACCATCGTTTGTAGTTCATAGAGCATTTTCTCTAGACATTAGTTCATTTGATACAGCCTGTGAGGTAATTAAACTTGATGTTTAAAATAACCTGTCCCAAATCCCTTATAGGTAGTCACCTAGATGGAGCATATATCCTCAATTGTTTTCCCTACATCATATCCCTCATGTAGTCCATAATGTTCTGCTGGACTAAACAACCTGGTATAACAAACCTAAAGTCATACAAGCTACAATTGGAACTCACATTTTCTGTTATCTTTCTGCAACAACATGTTAAATGACTGAAACTTCCAAAGGACTCTATCCTACAACCCCTGCTGCTATGTACACACCAGGCCTACAGGAAAGAAAGTGACACAGCTGTGTCCTGTCACCATACTGACAGCAATCTCCACTTCCATATGTTCATCTGAGCCTTGGAATATTATTTCTGATGACTGGTTAATTTAAAGCTATATATGAAAGGAAAGACATATAACTCAAACAAAATGAAACTAACATGAAAAACTCAGAAACTATCAGTGAAACAGGCTAGGGTAGCTAGTGACACAAGAGCTCAAAATCCCTCATGAGGCCATAAGAGAAGTAATGAGCCAGATGAATTACTTGGTTCAATGCCAGGCTCAAAAGAAATACTAACTTACACATCATGAAATTCCTCAAACTGGTGAGAGAGATAGAAATAATTGAGTATACACACACACACACACACACACACACACACACACACACACACACACACAAGTTCTGACAGTTAAGTTTGGGAACTCATCCTAGAAAAAGTGCTACATCCTTCATTGCTGAATATCACTATAGTCACCTTCAAAGTCCTCCCCCTGGGAAGCTTTGCACTGATGCCAGTACCTAGTCCACCCTTCAAAGTGATTTTGGAACTCTTTCTCTGGAATGGCCATCAGAGCCATCGTTATATTACCCTTGATGTCCTGAAGGTCATCAAAATATCCTCCTTTCAACACTTTCTTTATCTTTGAGTAAAGAAAAAAGTAATCAGAGGCCAGATCAGCTGAGTAGGGAGGGTGTTCCAATACAGTTACTTGTTGACTGGCTAAAAACTCCCTCACAGATAGTGCTATGTAAGCTGGTGCATTGTTATGATGCAAAAGCCATGAGTTGTTGATGAAAAGTTCAGGTCTTTTTTTGTCTAAATTTTTCATGCAGCCTTTTTGGCACTTCTAAATAGTCAACTTGGTTGACTTTCTGTCCAGTTGGTAGAAATTCATAATGAACAATCCTAGTATCAAAAACGTTTAGCAACATCATTTGACTCTTGATTTGGGCTGATGGAAATTTTGGGGGCATGGAGAATTGGCCAACTTCCATTGTGCACTTTGACACTTTGTTTCAGGGTCATATTGGTACAACCATGTTTCATCACCAGTGATAACACAGCCCAAAACATCATCTTGCCTCTCCAAAAGTTCTTGGAAAACTTCTACTCTCCTTTGCGTTTGTTCATCAGTGAGCTCCTTTGGGGCCATTTTGGCACACACCTTTCTCATGCCAAGATTTTCAGTGAAGATTTTCCTAATTGTTTGTCTATCAATGTTTACTTGGTCTGCTACGCTTCTCAGTCAGCCAACAATCTTGATGCACAATTTGATGAATTTTTGCAATGACTTCGTCAGTTCTGCTCATTACTGGCTATCTTGACCTCTCTTCATTAGTGACACTCTCTCTCCTCAGAAAAGGTGTTTAATCCATTTGTACACTGCTGTTTTCTTCATGGCATTATCCCCACCAACTTGGACTAACATGTCCCTGATATCACTTCCACTCTTGCCAAGTTTAACAAGAAATTTAATGTTTGTTCATTGCTCTAATTCAAGCTCTGTAATTCTTGCAATAGCACACAAAAATACACAACAGTAATGAATCCCACTCAGCACGACACTACCACACATCAACATAAACACAGCTGTGAAACACTGATATACCAAGGTTATAAAACCTTACCAAGTTGTTTGTACAGTGCTACCAATGTAAGTGCATGGTGCAAGTTCACGAACTTAATTGTCAGACTATATATGTATATATGTATGTATATGTGTGTGTGCATAAGTGTGTGTGTATGTATATATTATCCTAGTCTATATGGAAGTTCTTATCTATGTGCCTGGACAAATCCCCCAGAAGAATTAGCACTGCATCTGAACAAAGAATAGCTTTATAAAATGTCAGAAGTTACAGGGAGCCCATAGTCCATTCTCAGCCCCCCTGGCCTCCTCTGAAATTTGCAGATGCACTCCAACCTGAAGGAAACCCTAGGAAATTCCATTCCCAAAAATCACCTCAATAATTTCTGGTTTAGGAGAGAAAAATGTGGTGCCTTTGGATCTAGAATGACATTATTGGATTGATGGCTGAACTTTGTTACTGACAAGCTAAATGACACTAGGTCAAGCATTTAGACTTTCTGTGTCTTGGGTCCGTCATCTATAATACAGGAATAATACTTGCAGGTAGTTTATGAATATTCAATCATAAAATGTAGAATCACAATGTATGTGAAAGCACTAGAAAAATTAAACATATATAAAACCCATGCAAATAGTGTCCAATCTCTTCTACTGCCCAATTTTTCTAGATTTGTATATGAAGCCACTGTATGAAGTTATCATATCAGTACTTCAGCCTTGTCGCTTCAGGGAAAATAAATACAATGGTCTTTGCATTGCAGAGTTTTTGCAATGCCTAAACCAAGAATGGCTCCTGCATCTTCAGGATAGTAAGGTATAGTTTGCATTTCTCATTCTGTAGGGCTAGTCAGAAATGATTGGGAAGTGAATAAAAGCAATATACAGAATTAGGGCGTGATTCTAATCATGGGATTAAATAGAAGCCAGCAAAGCTAAGGAAGAGTGCTTTTTTCCAAGATGAGCACCTTGGGAAAAAATTACTCAAAGGGGGTTAAAAGAAGAAATATAGTCAGTAAATTATAAAATCTCAATATTATCAATAATTAAGAGATTCAAATTAAGATAAAATAACATTGTGCACATTAACTTGGCAGAATAGAAATAATAACTGCTAGTATTTGATAAGATATGGAAAACAAGGAACTCTAGGACTGTTTGTCATTGAGTTTATAAGTGGCTAAGCCTTTTCTGCAGTGCAATTTGAGAATACATCTCAAAAGCCTCAAAACTGTACATTTCCTTTAATTTAGCAAATTTTACTTCTAAGAATTTATTTTAACAACCAGAGCTATGCCTGAAAATATTTACAATAAAGTATTACTTATAATACTTAAACAAAGGGAAACTAAATGCTCAGTAATAAAAGACTGACAAAAAAACCCTAAAATTTTATTTATATACTTTTTAAATAAAATGAAATCTTGGGTAGGAAGCCATTATATATGCTGCTTTCATTAAAAAAAGAAAGTGTTTATATTAACTAAAAAAAAGTAATTATAACACTGTGTAGATTATTAGATCAACTTTGTACAAAAGAAAAACTTATGCTTATCATGTATGTGTTTATATGTAACTAGAAGGATGTATACTGAAATTGCACCTACGGTTGCTGGTGGGTGGTAGGATTCAGGATGACTACCATGTGCTTGTCTGTATATTCCACGTTTTCTACAATGAGTAAGAATTATATAGATAATCAGGAAGAAACAATAAATTTACAGCTTTCTCTAGGGTGGCCATCATGCAGACTGAGCAGTTCATGCCCCCTTTGCCCACCTCCCTGCACCTGACCGTGGATAAAACACAAAGCTGATTCTCTCTCCATCTTTTTCCCTAGACAGCAAATGTCTTCAAGTTAAACTGTTGCTTCCTATTCTTTCTCTCCTCTGATAGAACATACAAACCAAGGATCACAAATAAATGCAATCTTTCCAAATTGCTAAGTGTTCCACACTTCACCAAGCTACTTCCCAACTCCTGTCTCTTTGCCCATCCTGCAAAGACACTGTTTCAATTGGAGGACTCGTAGAATACATAGTGAAAAACATGTCAGTGCATCTTTAAGATATTGTCTTTTAAAGATATAAAATTATGCTAAGGAATCAAATAAGCTAGAAGACATTGAGATAATGACCCTTCTCTAGACAATCTGGGAAAGGAATTGCGTTAGGTATGTGTCTGGAGCAGCCTGTGCCCTGCCTACTATCACTTTCTCCATTAATTATGACTCTCTGCCTTAAAGGCCTGAGCTGGACTTGCCACCAATGAGAAGCTGAAGGCTTCCCATTGACACGTACCCTATGAGTACACTTAATTTTACATGCAACACTCAGCAAGTCTGAGGAGACCCTCAGGCATAATCATCAATGGGGAAATGACAGCAGCAGCTTCCCATCAAAAAAATTCTCAGGTGAAAAGTAAGTTTCCATACCATGAAAAAATTGGCATTAAAAATGATCCAGGAACTATGATTGCAAAGTCTCGCACAGTGGCTAGGAAGACAGTGCGGAGATACAATATGGGGAAAGAGGAATAGAAGGGAAAGGAGGAGGAACAAAAGGAAGAAGAAATGGTATCTCAGAACTGCAAGGCATCTCAGTGGATTCCAACCCCTGCAAGAAGAGGAAGCAGGAGTCCAGAGAGTCAAATTCCTTCATGCAATCAGTTACAGCAGAGCCAGGACTAAGGCAAAAACTTTAGATTGTGTCTCTCCAAGAATGTAACTTCTAGAAGATGAAATAATTCATATAAACATAGAAATGGACCTTATACACGACATAGTATTTTGGTTTTACGTCCCCTATAATATCAATCTTGAGAAACATATTTCTCTCAGTGGGTTGTTTCCCTTTCCTATTCCAACCTCTCCCGTGGAGAGATACACAGCATTTATTGGGCCTACTTCTTCCAGCACCTAATTAGACACTATGTTGAAATGTTACATAACTCATACATGAAAGTACGTCTTCCCAGAGACATAAAGTCCTGAAATTCATGATTTCTGTTTTATTTTTCCTACTACCTCCCTCAACTTCAACTATTATATTATGCAGACAGTAGGTACTTAATAGATACTTGGGGATATAGGTGAGTGGGGGAATAGGTGGACAAAAAGTTATAAAACAGCCTGGGGACTCCACAACATAGACAATGAAAAATGAGCACATCAGACACATGGAACATCTCAGTTTTCTAAGCTGTGACACATAACTTGCTTCACTAGAAATTCACAAATGTACACAAAGGGCTTTAGTCACTGAGGCCCAAAAATCTCAAGCTGAGCATGAACTTCCTTCATACCACAGGACAGCAGGTATTGGCCATTGCTTCCAATTAGGATGATATAATGGTACGTATTTAGTTTTAACATCCCCCTACAAAACTCACATTGAAAGAGTTGTGTGTGTGTGTGTGTGTGTGTGTGTGTGTGTGTGTGTGTGTGTTCAGGAAGGGAAGGGAAACCACATGTGGGATCTGCTTATACCATAAGAAGGGGGAAAAAAAGTAACTTGAGACCTGGTATCTGAAGGAGGTCTATTCAGGTTGGCTGCATTCATTGCCCTCTGTAAGCTAGGACTGATCTGGTTGCATGCTGTGGAGACCTGGCTTGCTGGAGGTGAAATGGGTCCCAGTCGCTGAACCATCATGGGGCTGCTGGTGACCACTAGATTGTTGCAGCTGCCTTTTCCAATGGACTTGCACTGAGGCCCAAAGCCAAGAGCCCCTAAAAACAAATGAATCAAGTTAGCTTTCATATCCCTTACATCAGAAACCAGTAAAAACACACGTGCACACTTTTATCAGGACCCATCTTTAGAGACAGTCCATGAATCTTTTTATTTATTTATTTATTTATTTGTTTGTTCGTTTGTTTATGTATCAGTGATACCAAAAAGCTTCCTCTAATTCCCATGAAAAGCCATAATGCTATACTAAAAATCATTTGTAATCACCACTTATACAAAATGTGCTTATATTTTGCTCCTTCCATGTAGAAGTGCCAAGTTATATTAAGAATCATATTTTATCCTCTCCTTACCTAAAGGGTTAAGGTGGTAAGTAGATGGGATTACTTATATGAAACCAAGATTTTTCTAGCACAGCTAATATCTTGAATCACCCAGTGAGGAAAGTTGACACTGTCAGTGGGCGGGGGAGGGGGGACTTGTTTAACTGCTTTACTTCATCCCATTTCTGGCCTTCCAAAAAGGCTCTTTAAAAGGACCTAGTCTGGCTGTGTCTTTCCAATCCTGAGTTTTCCTCTTCGTCCCAACATAACGTCATTGACATATAATAAAAAAAAAAATCAGGATGAGAGAGCCATAGACAAAACACTCATTATGAAAGCAGCATGGTAACCAAATTCGACATATTTTTCATGTCATTCATAACAATCTTTGAATGTAGTAAAATTTGGAACATACCCAAAATGGAAAAAAAAAAGAAAGAAAGAAAAAAAACCACAAGAATCTGTGTTATTAGGGACAAGTGAAAAAAGCATAGAGGAGAAAGGCAAATGCTGCCATGACTCACTTACAAAAAAATAATAATGGTTGAATCATTCTAGACATTCTTTTTTTTACATGAATGTACTTTTTCAAACAATTTTTACAAACTACCTGGCCAATTCTTAGTGACTGTACACTCTGTTCCCATTTTGAGCAAGTAAAAATAAATATGATCTCAGTTTTTTATCAAATTAGGCTCTAGATTTTTCTCACCAATTCTCCATCTTTCTCATTGATATATTTAGGATCAAAGTTGATGTTTTGAAAAGCGTCACCGTAACTTCCCTTAGCTTTAAGGGGGAATAATTTCCTATTTTGTTTTTCCAAAAATTAAATCGATAGCTAAATAGTGACTGTCATCTTTTATAACATTCTCTTCCAAGAGCCCAGAAAACTGAAAAATCAACAAGACCTTAGAGAAAAATCACTATGCTCTCATCAATGAAACCAAATCTCAAAAACCCTGGGAGAGTCAAGGCATCTTTAGCTGGCAGGAAGCCTACTATAATGTATATATAGTCCAGCCCTCTGGGAAACTGAAATACATGTGGTAATTGACTTGCCCAAGGCCACACAGCGATTTACTGACAGAGCAAAAACAGATTCCACTAGGGTGTATTTTCAGGGCACTTGGGTGCATAAGTTTAGGTGTTGGATGGTTCGTTTGTTCCTTGGATACTTTCCAAGATCATTAACTCTACCAGAAATTTCTGTGTTTTTTAATTTTTTTCTTCTCAAATACACAACCAGAACTTTCCCTCTACCTCGCCCACTGCAGTTTGTGTCTGATGCCTTCTTGTGCCTTGAAAGACAAGTTAAAGTCTATGTTCACAACTCATAACACTACTACCATCAGGGTTTCATCATGCCAGCAAGAGTAGTGGATATATTTTTATGCTATTGATAACAAACTTAGTATTTTATAATGTCCAACAAGCTACAGGCCAATTGCTTTTCAAACCCCCTTTTACCTCAGAACAAGGCAATATGATGGTTCATAACCTAGTCCAGTATAAGACACTCGCATTCTCTCCCCATCTCCCATCCCTACTAGCTACATTCAAAGCAACACCAGATGTCAGGTATTCTGTTGTCAAATTCAATGTGACATATTTATCTACGCAACTCACTCATTTTGTACCTGTTTCCTCCTCAGTAAAAAGGTATTAATATCTACCTTTATACTAAAGATATATCAGCAGCTGAAACAGCACACCCAAGAAATACAACTTTGTGGCAAAGAATATTAATCCATTCTTTCATCAAATGTAAGATGCCATATGCTGTAAGACATACAATTATTTTATGTATCAGTAAGTAAAAACATGCACTGTCAATTTATCTATTCTAGAGCATGGTGTTGAGATATTCAGAGATGTTCTGAAGTGAAAATATGTGTACCTTACAATGGACAAATAGGATGGCTGAAATTTTGTTCACCCCTGTCTTATCCATACTCTTCTCTGCCTGGAACAGCCTTATCCTAACTTGTCTATAGACTGAGCACCTCTGCATCTTCAAGGTCTCAATTCAAAAGTTACCTCCTCTCTCATTGCCCTTTCCTCACTGCCAGCTGGGAAGATATGCGTACGACCATTTCTTCTTTTCCCTCCCCCATCTCTCATAACATATCTGCCTCACAATCTTCAGGGAACTGAAGTGTTTACATGCCTGGTCACTGCCTCCTCATTTATACTTTACTGATATCTGAAGGTAAAAGCCCTTGTTTGAGGAACGCCTCTATGTCCTCAGCACCTAGCCCAAGGCCTATACAGAATACAGACAACAAAGGCTGCCAATGAAGTGAACAAAGAAGGCATGAATGAAAAAGATAGTTATACATGAATATTAAAAACTGACAAATTATTTCCACTGAAATGCCCCTGGTTTTGTTGTTTTAAATGCAGTGTCGTTTTTCAAAAATAAATTCCAACTAAGTCGACCTTTTGGTACTTCTCCATAGTACTGCTAACTTCTCAATGATTTTTACTATCTCACCTCCTACTCCCAAATACACTGGTCAACTTGAACATCATCAGTTTTTTACAGGTATCACAGATGACATCCTTGAAGCACAAGGATGAATGGTAAATTTCTTGGGAACATGTAATGTTTGTGGCACAGAGGTGAGAATGTTCTAGAAAACATCATCTGTCTCAAAAGTAGAGGCAAGCAACAGTTTGACCAAGAAGAGCCAGTGTGCTCAATGCAACCATCTAATTCTAATTTTTCTTTTTATAAGGTTAGACAGAATGAACTCCCCCAGACTACTCAGAACTGTACAGTATTTGGATGAGGGCCTCTCCAGCCTGCCTGGGATTTCCACTCTCACACACATCCCCCTGCTAGCTTTGTGACCTGGGAAAATTACTTAAAACATTTGTGTGCTTCATCTCTATACTGTGTCTTCTCGTCTATAAAATGGGAATAAAAGTAACACCACCTCATAAGGTTGTTGTAAATCTAGTATTAATTAGACATGCAAAGGACTCTGCACATTGTCTAGCACATAGTAGGTACTCAGTAGCTGGTAGCTGCTGCTGCTGTTGTTATTGTTTTTATTGTACATGACTGGCATTGCATTTTCACTCCACTCTCATTCTTAAAGTAAAAAGAAAATAGTTCTTTTTAATTCCTCATGTAAAGTAAGAGAGTAGATGATTGTATTTAATTCTCTACCCACTTCCAATGTTCTATCTGTTTTGAGTCTGCAGCCAATTTTTTTTAAAACAAGGTGTCACCACAGATAGGAAAAGGTTTTCAACTAGCCAAGTTGGAATGTTCCTTGGCTTGTCCTTCCCTGAAAACAAACCATACAACTTTTTTGACTATCAAATGTGCCAGCTACTTGTGTGCTGATTTTCATTTTGAAATACTGCTTATTTTTAGCGAATGCACAAAGTTTTTTAAAAATGTGTTTACTGCTGAAATAGGGATTCGAGTGGATGGCATTCAGAATATCACATATATTTTGGGCAAAATCACTGCATGCTATGGGGGAGCACAAATATTTTGCATTTTAGAGGTTCTAACCTAAGAGGTCGTCTTAACAGGGACATGTTTTAATTAATGTCTTCATTAGTTTAAAGGGTTCTGTAGAAGTCAAATAATTGGTTATGTCACAATTATCCCTGCAGAGGCTACAACTCTTAGAACAGTTTATGTGAATCCACTGGTTCCTCTAAAAATTATATGTATATGTATGTGTGTGTGTATATATATACACACACACACACACACACACACACACACACACACACACATATATATATATGAAGCAGACATGGCATCAATATTGGCAGAGGTAGGAAGAAAAATAACCAACATATTTTTGGTTGTTATTGTTCATTCAACTGACACTTGTCAAATGCCAACCACAAGCCAGACAGTGGTGAGCAAGATGGACAATCTTAGTTCCCAAAGCCTGCATTCTGGTCATGAAGAACATGAAGCCAATCATTATAACAGAGGCGACCCCTGCTCTTAGGTTGGGTCATATGAAATGGCTTTCTTTGTAGGTCAGACATGGTTGGATGAGAGCAATTTCTATATGATGGAAACTAGCATATGCAGAATGTTATGTAAACATAAATAATACATATCAGGATTTAAGTCCTGCCTCCTCTACTCACTGGCTGTGTGACACTGAACAAGGTCCTTAAAGTCTCTGTGCCTTAGTGTTCTATTCCCTAAAATGGGGACAGTAATAGTACCTAACTCAAAAGATTATTAATACGATTAAAAGGATTAGCATCTATTAATATATGTCTTACCACCTCTAAGGAACAGTGTTTTCTTCCCAACCTTTCACTTTAAAACATTCCAAATCTACAGAAATGTTGTAAGAATAGTAGAATGAACTCTTTATTGTATCTATTAATAAACTTTATCTGTTTATCAATATATTTATCCATTCACCTCTTTATATAAGCTTATATATAAGCTTAAATTAATCACAATTAACTTATAGAAACATTTAAGAATAAATTCTAAATTTTATGACCTTCACCCCTAGACATAAACCCACAACACGATCATCACATTCAAGGCATTCAGCAATGATATAGTACTAGTATGTAATAATACACTGTTTATATTCAAAGACTACCAATTATCCCAATAATACTCTTTAGAACAACTGTTTTCCAATCCAGGGTCACACATTTTAAGGAAAAGTTTAGAGACTCATGCCAAGGTGGGCCTTAAAGAATGGATTACTAAATCACTAGACATTGGAGACAGAAATGTAGAAAAACGGAGAAAGAAAAGTGACTTAACAATGTATAGCACAGTAGTTAAGGGCATGAGTTTATACCCTAAGTCTACCACTACTCACTGGCCATGTGACCTTGAGCTCTCTAAGGCTCAGTGTTCCTATCATTAAATGGGGTTAATACTAGTACTTACCTCACTGAGTTGTTTTCAGGAAAGATCTAATACACGAGGATTGTTGGGAAAGTATTCAGCCTTGTTAATGCTCTCATTATATTGACAATGGCTGGATTTTTTCTGGACAGCCCTCATTATCATATACTTAGGGCCTGGCCTTTAACAAACGTATTTTAAGTGCTAGTTGTATTTTATCGAAAAAGCTAACTCTGGTACCTTTCTGATATTGTTTCTAGCACTTTTCTCCTGAGTGACAAGGACTGCAAGCTGATACTGCTCTGCTCCAAATCTTCCCCTCGACAGGCAGTAGACTTGTACTCCCCTCAGTGGGCTCCAGGTCTCAGGCCTCTCTCTTTCCCCACCCCGTAGCTTACTCTTAGACTCTCCCCAGTTTTCAATCATACTCCTCCCTACAGCTAGATACAGTATAAGAACTCTTGATTACTAAACATATTAGGCTTGCTATGTAGTGTTTTGTCAAATTTATACTGTTTCACTACTAATATACAATAGTGACAACTTAATAAATATGTGTGTAGTTAAATACAGTCAGGCATGGGTAATAGGCTAAAAACGCCA
>PVKE010024621.1:0-23669 GCA_004027555.1 Craseonycteris thonglongyai | reverse complement strand
TCTTTTGAAATTGCGTGTATTCTTCTTGTGACTGTGTTATTTGACAACTGTAGGTCTTGTATCGCCGACATAATCTCACGCTTGTTAGAATATTCCTCAAACAAACAATCGGCAGCAGTCAGAAATGCTTCTTTTAACAATTCACCATCCTGGAAAGGTTTTTTCTTCTTTGCGAGCATGTGAGAAGTTTTGAAAGAAGCAATGGTTGCCTTTTTAGATTGTTCCACATGTCTAGTGAAAACAGTCTGTTGAGTAGTTAAACTTCATTTTAGTTGATTTATTTATTTCTTTCTTACTTCAGATTTAAGTGGATAATTCGTATCAAAAGTGGTATGACTTGTCTGAAAGTGACGTTCAACATTGTTTTTTCGGCACTGCAATACTACTGCCACACAACAGGCAAACGCATTTACCTTTTAAATTAATGAAATAATATGATTCCTCCCAGTCTGTGTTAAAATTATAGGTTCATTTTCTCTTATTTGGTCCACTCATTTTAGGACTAAAAAAATAAAAATAGTTATAGAACTACAATATCATATCAAATTGCCACCATAATAATAGATGACCTACCTCAATTTTAGTTCATTTAAAATCAAATATATCAAAACACTGTGATCCTAGCTAACCGTCACGACCCGATCAGCCCAGCAGCCGCAATCAAAATGGCAACTTCGCGTCTCCCGGTTGGGTGGAGGAGAGTTTAAAGAGCGCAGCGGCTAAACAAGACGCGACATGTACAAAGGCGAAAGCTAGGGAAAAACTTATACATACGATACCGCAAACATACCAACGAATATAATAAACCTGTGTAGATACTCAAACAATATTTTAAAATTCTAACAAATGTATAACAATAAATTATAGTTTTACTTAGTGTTTATGAAAAACTTCTGATGCAGTCAAATAATGGTGGGTGCACACACATCGGGCCGCGGGCGCCATGGCGCCCGCAGGCACAGGGTTGGGAATCCCTGGTTCAGTGGGTTAAGTGCTTGTCTTGTAGCTATGGGGTCCAGGGATCGAGTCCCAGTCCCGACCCTGGCCCATGCAGACCCACATGCTGAACTGGGGCATGCTTTCCACATGGGAGGACCTCAGTTTGGTTCTCATGCAGGAGGCCTCTGGCCCAGTTCCCACCCTGTGTGGCCCACATCCACCTGTGTGGAGTGAAACCATGTCAAAACTGATGATATACAGCTGTGGAGACTGCTCTGGGCCCTCGCCCTTCTCTCTCTGTCTCTCTCTCATCAAACAACAAAATACATCTTTCTAAAAAAAAGTTTTATGTTTAGCATGGTGATGCAAGGATAGTTAACCTTTATTAGAAGAATTATGCCCAGAAATTGGGGCTTGGATAATTAACACATTCTGAATATGATATCCCAGTAGGAGTAAGAAAGGTTTCCTGGCTATATTGGTAGAGAGAGGGAAATGAATTCAGGCAAAAACTAGGAGTTTGAGGGGAACTATGGATTCTGAAATGCAGAAACTAGAAGATAACAGTGTTGTGAAGACCCTATAAAATGGACTGATAGAAATTATAGGGTCTCCACTGCAGCAGTAAAAAATAGAAAAAAAAATATTATGAAAAAATTTTACTGAGGGAGTCCAAGTGGATAGCTGAGTTATACTTACTTGACGCAAGTAGGTTAGATCTTGGACTAAAAGGGAACAAAGGATGAACCACCCAAAGAGGTCAAGATCAGAGCAGGACCTAGTCATCGGAGAGCTCCCATGCTTAAAACAATTGCATTTAAGCTCAAATTTCTTAACACAGCTAGCCAGGGCCTTCATAATTTGGTCCCTGGTTGATTCCATCTCACTGCTTCTCTCCCCTCAGAAAAATGTTTGATCCATTTGTACACTGCTGTTTTCTACATGGCATTATCCCCATCAACTTGGGCTAACATGTCCCTGATTTCACTTCCGCTCTTGCCAAGTTAACAAAAAATGTAATGTTTGTTCATTGCTCTAATTCAGGCTCCGATATTCTCATGACAGCACACAAAAACATGCAAAAACAATAATGAACGCCACTCAGCAAGACACCACCACACGTCGACATGAACACAGCTGTGAGACACTGATATATCAAGGTTATGAAACCTCACTGAGTTATTTGTACAGTGCTGCCAATGTAAGTGCACATGGCAGGTTTGTGAAGTTAATTGCCAGACCTCATATGAGACGATTGGCTAATTGGGTAACTTTTGGCTTTGATGAGGAGGACACTGTCATACAAACTTGTTGGCACCTGTACACAAACAGCACCGAGAGTCTTGTCATGTCTTTGTGAGTCCCTTGCCCAAATGCCAACAGCTTTCCCACCCTCCACAAAGGCAGACAGGAAAAACCACTCTCAGCTTACATATTCCTAAGAAGTAGCCCTGGCGTGTCGTCACACCTCTAACTCGGTTCTCAGCTGGAGGAGAGTTTGCTTCTTCCCTCAAGAGATACTAAAAAATGTATGAAGATACTTTTTGTTGTCATAACTAGTGTGTGCGTGTGTGTTGGGGGGGAGGGGTGGAGTGCTACTGGCATCTAGTGGGTAGAGGCCAGGGATGCTGTTAAACATTCTACAATGTACAGAATAGCCCCCACCACAAAGAATTATCTGACCTTAAATGTTAATAATACTGAGGCTGGGGATGCCGGGATGGCAAAGCAGGTTAAGTGCTCACTTTGTAGCGCTGGGGACCGAGGATCAAATCCTGACCCAGGCCTATGCAAACCAATATGTTGAACTGGGGTGTGCTTCCCCTGTGGGAGGCCCCTAGTTCTTCTCACCGGGGCAAGCTTCCCATGCAGGAGGCCCCCAGTTCGGTTCTTGTCCCCCTCCCCCTGGGTTGGCCCCCAGCTCATTGGGGCATGCTTCTCATGTAGGAGGCTCCCAGCCTGGTTCCTGCCCTGCGCGCCCCTTGCCCACCTGTGTGGAATGAAACCATGTTGAAAACTGATGATGTACAACTATGGAGACTGCTCTGGGCTCTTACTCTTCTCTCTGTCTGTCTCTGTGTCTCTCTTTCAAAAACAATAAAATAAATCTTAAAAAAATATACTGAGGATGAGAAACCTGCTCTAATAATGATGTCATGACAGAGGTACTAATTTTCAGAAGCTCTGTGCCTAAATCTCCCCCAGTGCCTTGGTTTGGGCACACCCTGAAGCACACTTCAGACACTCAGTAAATTCCAGGCCAGGTGACACTACAGCTCCAAATAGTCAAAATGGCCATAACTACTCATTGCCCCATTCACTCTCAGTTGGGGGCCTTGCCTTATGCTCTGCTGAGGAATTACTGGCCACCAAGCCTAATTTCTCTTACCTGTTTTCGCTTTTCCCCCCAATTTACCTGCAACAGCATTTGCTCTTGCGTCTCTATCCTCAGTCTCCATGGCTATGATCTCCACCTTGAACTACAGGTCATTCTCTCCAACCTCCACTAAGATCTTGTTCCAATACTCACCCTTCTCTTTAAGTCCAAACTCTTCAGAATCTTTGGCTCCTTCCCTTAGTCTATAAATATGTATAAGACTCAGCACTTCTCTTGCTTAATCTAACCTCTCAAAAGTTTTTATCTTATATTTCTCTCTCCTTTTACCACCTAATTCATTTCACTTATCTAAACACATATTCTCACTGTAAAAAAAAATTCCCAATTTTTGAATTAACCTCATTTGCTTATGATTACCCTCACATTGACCAGCAACAAATTATCCATTATTAATCAGTTTGGTGTTTTATTCTAGACCTCCCCTCTGTCTGTGTATTTATTTAGCTATAGAATCTAGATTTATTTTAAAGATTTATTTTTATTGTTTTTGACAGAGAGAGAGAGATACAGAGACAGAGACAGAGAGAAGGGAGAGGGCCCCGAACAGTCTCCATAGTTGCACATCATGGTTTTTCCATGTAGTTTTATTCCACAGGTGGGCGGGGCTGCACAGGGCAGGAACTGGGCTGGGGTCTCACCCCAGTGAGAACTGAACTGGGGGCACTCCCCAGTTCAGCATATGGGTCCACACGGGCCGGGGCCAGGATTCGATCCTCGGTCCCCAGGGCTGCAAAGTGAGCGCTTAACATACTGAGCCATCCCGGCTTCCGCTAATCTAGATTTATTTTGTGAAGGTTTTAATCTCCCATAAATGGCATTATTCTGTGCATAGTTTTTCACAACTGTTTGGCTTTTTGTTTGTTTGTTTTTCATAGATTGACTGCTGTAACCTCATCACCATCTCTGCCTCTTTCTGTGCTCTTCTGTGCTTCTCAGGGGCTGGAAACATGGAGAATATACTTCCCAGGCTCCCTTGCCAGGATCTTTCCATTAATGTCCAGTCCTTTGGAAGGTGGAAGAGAAGCAGAGGCCGTTACTGCTTTAGAAATGGGAAGGTTATCAGCTTCTATGGATGGCAACTGCTATTTCTAGACAGGAAGTGATTTTTGGTCATTCCCCTGATGAATCACTTGTTTGGGAGCTGCAGGCAGCTATGATCACCACTGGCATTATCCTGTGATTCCTTAACTTCCTGATTTCCCAAGTGCTAGTATTGCCTTTCCCGACTGGCTTCTCCAGTCCTTTCAACAGTTGTGTCAGCGGGAACCCCCTAAATGAAACGTTTTTCCCGTTTAAGTAATTTGAATGGCTTCAGTTTTCCTGCCTGAACCCTGATTGCTAGAGTATTTTGCCCAGAAATGGTTTTTGAAAACAGCCCCATAAAGATGCGGCGCTAGGGTTAGGTATTTGATCTGGTTCGATGAGAAGGCTGTGGCACATGGAATGCTGACGGCTTGGAGTAACAGGAACTTTTAAAAATTCTCGCATGGAGTTGTTTGAAATGCAGAGCATATTATTAAAAAGGGGTTATCACTGCTGCAATACAACAGAATGACAGAAACAAAGACCGAGGGCGTTACAAGTGCGCTGGTTGCTTTGACTGCCCCGAAGACTAAAGGAAAGGAAATGGTCAGCTCAGTACCTGGGATTGTCCACTAACGCCCCGGTCAGCAAACCAAGGAGCTTTCATTCTGGTCTCTTGTAGCTGCCAGGCCAGTGAATGTGCAAACCAGGTCCACTGTTTGAATCTAGGGACTGCAACATTACAACCTAGGTTTAATTCACAGCTTCTCTGGGTTTGTTTTACGGTAAAGTTAGGGAGCTGATTTGAAAAGAGTGGGACCCTAGTGATTACAAAGAATCTGAATAGGTTGGACCACCCTTGAGGAAAAGCAGCCTCTTTCCTGAGACTGAAGAAAACTTTCCTCTTGTCTGAGGACCCTGTCAAGTCCTCATCTAAAATGGTTTTATCACAAGGAGAAGCCATATTCTCAAAACTCACCCGTGCACCTCCTATGACTTCTATGCCCATAATTGGAATCAGATAGAACAAATTTTGGAAGACAAGTACAAACACTCATTATGGAAAAGAGAAATGACACTCTGGAAAAATGACAGATTTTGACAATATATATCCATGGAAACCTGGGGTAAATGTGTGGAAATAAATTCTAACAGTGTTTATGGCACAGACTGTTCACCAAATGCATTTTTCCTTTTCCTTCACAACCACACTACATTTCCCAGCTACCTTGCAAATGAGATGTGGCTACATGATGAAATTTTGGCCAATGAAATCTGGGCAGAAGCCATGAAAGTCACTTCTAGGACTGGCCCATTAAGAAGTCCCTCAGAGAATTCCTGCTTTTCTCCATCTGTTGGCTGGGCAACTTTAGAAACTGTAGGTTAAAGATGAGTCTGTCACCCTGAGGTCCTGAATGACCATATGGAATATACCCACCCTCCCCTTTGCTGCTTCACTATGTTTTATATGAGGAGAAAGAATAAACTTCCATTGTTAAGGCACTGACATTTTGCTGTTTAGTCATAGTAGAGGTTAGAAGTTAGCATTTCCTTAACTCATTTATTAACTTAAGAATAGATCTTGGAGACCTTTCCTAGCTAATACAAATAGATTAATCTCATTCTTTTAAGCTATTACATAATGTTCCACAATATAGACATAGTGTCATTGGCATTACTATTTTTCTGTTTTCAACTTTTTGCTATTAAAATATTACAATTAAAACCTTTGTGCAGGGAAAACCGGGATGGCTCAGTGGGTTAAGCACTCGCTTTGCAGCCCCAGGGACTGACGATCAAAACCCAGCCCATGCGGACCCATATGCTGAACTGAGGTGTAGCCTCCAGTTTAGTTCTTGCCAGGGTGTATCGCCCATGCGAACCCATATGCTGAACTGAGGTGTAGCCTCCAGTTTAGTTCTTGCCAGGGTGTATCTCCCATGTGGGAGGCCCCCCAGCCCAGTTTCCAGCCTGTGCAGCCCCCATTCATCAGTGTGGAATGAAACCATGTCAAAAACTGATGACGTACAACTATGGAGACTGCTCTGGGTCTTCCCCCTTCTCTCTGTCTCTCTCTGTCTCTGTCAAAAACAATAAAATCTTAAAAAAAAAAAAAAAGAACTAAAAAAAAAAACTTTTGTGCATGCCTCTTTGCATACAGGTGTTTCTTTATTTCTAGAACTGATATAACAAAATGAAATTGCTCAAACAGTAGATTTGTGTTAATTTTTTTGTTGATACTGCCAATTTGCCTTCCAAATGTCTGCATAATTGGTCCACCAACAGCAGTGCATATGAGTAACTATTTCCCTGGCTTCTTGCCAACTTCAGTAATAAGAATAATATTTGGAACATATTAAGCTAATGTGTTTTTCTTTAAATTTTTTCTTTAAATCATATTCCCTTGCAGACTCCCACATCTAAGTCTGATGCATGTTGTTTAATACCCTAAGAAAGAAAAGCAGGTGCGGTGGAAGAAAGGCACTAATCAGTTCTGAATCTCACATCCGACTCTTCTCCATCAGAAGCAAGCAATTGATGCCAGTTTTTTTGGCAAGAGAGTTTCTTTAAATCCTAGTAATAGAGTAGGAGTGAAGCCTAGAAAAACTACATTATCAGTTAGCTTTGGCTACATGACACACTACCCCAAAACTTAGTGGTTTTAAACAAGTGTTCATTGGCTCTTGATTCTATGGGTTGGTGATTTGAGTGGGTTTCAGTTAGGATGGCCAATGGGCTCACTCATGCCTTTGAACTGTGGCTGGGAAAGCGGGGATGGAGGAAGTCCTCTCCATGTGCTCTCATCCTCCAAGAGAATAATAGGCCATGCTCTACCCATAGTAGAGTTCTAGGAGCAAGAGAGGACAAGTACAAATGCCCAGGCACTTCTAAGCCTCTTCTTGCATCCTTCTGCTATTGTCCTGTTGGCCAAAGTCTCATGGCCTAACTCAGAATTAAGAGGAGATAGACACCCTTCTTCTTCTTTTTTTTTTTAAGATTTATTTTTATTGTTTTTGACAGAGAAAGAGAGAGAGATACAGAGACAGAGAGAAGGGGGAGGGCCCAGAACAGTCTCCATTGTTGCACATCGTTGGTTTTTCCACATAGTTTCATTCCACAGGTGGGAGTGGGGTTGCACAGGGCAGGAACTGGGCTGGGGTCTCGCCCCAGTGAGAACTGAACTGGGGGCACTCCCCAGTTCAGCATATGGGTCCGCATGGGCCAGGGCTGGGATTCGATCCTCAGTCCCCAGGGCTGCAAAGTAAGCGCTTAACCCCCTGAGCCATCCTGGCTTCCCCTAGACACCCTTCTTGATGAGAGGAACTGCAAGGACACATAAAAACATCGTCATGCCCACTTCCAATGTCCTTTCACATGTCTCTACTCTAGACCTCCTTGTCTCTAATTTTTCAGTCCTTTCCTTTCAGGCTCTTTACCAGTCAATCAGACTATTTACTGCAGCCCATGAGCTCACATAAAGTCCCACCTTGAGCTACTGTTCTTTCTACATAAAGTGGATGATCTATTCAGGGGTAGTAGATTTTTCTTTTGATAAGAAATACACGATTCAACAATTAATCTTTAGTCTGAAAGGAATGTCCTGGTATACCCCAACTCCTGGACACCCCAAATCTTTGCCAAAGTGACAGGTCCATGAATCTCTATAAAGACTATCTCGTACACTACGGAACACAGGTATCTTACTAAGGCTTCCAGCTGCTATCATCTTTTGTTCATCCTGTCCAATCAGCAAATGTCATCAATATAATAGATAAGTTGTTCTATAGGCTGTCCAGGTAATCCAGATTGCTTCTGATTATATTATGACAATCAGTAGATGAGTTAAATTAGCCCTTGGGAAAAACTGTAAATGGGTATTGTCTAGTCCAGCAGTCCCCAACCTTTTTGGCATGAGGTACTGCTTTTGTGGAAGACAATTTTTCCATGAACCAGGAGCTGGGGGGATGGTTTCAGACAATCCAAGTGCCAGATGCAGCTTAATTGTCACTTACCACTCACTGATAGGATTTTGATATGAGTCTGCCTGCAAACAACTGATTTTTGATATCAGTCTGCAAAACAAATTTGCTTTTTGTCTAACATCATTTCCACAGTCTAAAATAAATATAAAATAAATAATAAGTAATAAATTATTAGCAAAAAAACATAAGGGAGCTGGGATGGCTCAGTGGGTTAAGCACTTACTTTGCAGCCCTGGGGACAGAGGATCGAATCCCAGACCCGGCCTATGTGGACCCATATGCTGAACTGGGGAGTGCCCCCAATTCAGTTCTCACCGGGTTGAGACCTCGGCCCAGTTCCTGCCCTGTGCAAACCCACTCCCACCTGTGGAATGAAACTGTGAAAAAACCAATGATGAGCAACTATGGAGACTGTTCTGGGCCCTCCCCCTTCTCTCTGTCTCTGTATCTTTCTCTCTCTGGCAAAAACAATAAAAATAAATCTTTAGAAATAAATAAATAAATAAATCTTTAAAAAAAACATAAAGCAAGAAATGTGCATTAAAATGATGTATACCATGACCACATTTATATAAGAATGTATTTCAATATAAATGGCAAATTTCAACAATGCAAAAAACACAGTTATGTTTGCATCAACTTAATACATACTTTGTTTACCTGTGGTGCTGTGTGATATCTATTGAAAATACATACCCCATGGTGCCACAACACACATTCCTCGCTTATGGACCAATTCACTTAATGACCTAGTTGTAGGAACTGAAGTTGGTCATTAAGTGAGGAGTCCCTGTAGTATCACAATTACATTGTTTCACAACCTATTTAGTGCTACATTTTTTCATATTTCTGTGCTCTTTGTTAGTGATTTCACTGTTTAAAATAGCCCCCAAATACAGTTCTGAAGTTCTGTCTAGTACTCCTAAACTCAAGAAAGCTGTGATGTGCCTATGGAGAAAACCCACGTGTTATAGAAGCTTTACTCAGGCATGAGTTACAGTTCTGTGCCTGTGCTTTCAATGTTAAGGAATCGACAGTGTGGCACATTCAGGAAAAGGAAGAAGAAATTCACTGATCAGTATGTCAGGTCACTCCAGGAAGTACAAATGTAACATCTATAGTGTGTGATGATCCTATGGAAAAGATTAAAAAAAGGGGCTAAATTTGTGAATTCAGAGATGATGAAGAAAGAGAAAACATAGTGGACATCAGTGTTGTGAGGCTGAAAAACCAAAGAAATTTACGATCCTGTTACCCAGGGTCAGGAAAACATTAAACTCTTCTGGGCTAGTGCTGGCTCACACATTTCAAAAGGTAGTGCAACATGGAAAATGTGGAACTTGTTGGCAAAGCAGGTTCTGCCGAACAGGAGGTTCTGGAAGAATGTTTTAAATGCCTGCTAAGTGTTGTATAGGAGAAGGTTGTGCAGAAGAGCAGTTTCTCTACGCTAATGAGACTGGTTTGGTTTTTAAGTGAGTGGTGTTTTGGTTGATGAGAATGCTGTGACCAGAGGCAGAAAACTCACCCTGCATTTCCCCTTGGAGTTCAGTAGTAGCTAATTCAGCATTAGTGGTGACTTTATAAAACATAACTACCCTGAAAAGTGTGTAGCTTGAATAGTCAACTATATGTGAATTAGAGAATTAAGAAGTAAAAGTTAGGGGATGCTGGGATAATTCAGCAGGTTGAGTGCTTGCCTTGCAACTGTGAGGTCCGGAGATCAAATTCCAGCTTTAGCCCAAGCAAACCCATTGCAGCACAAGTGGTAACCACCAGATGGTGGTGAAGGCTCTTGCCTCCCAATGCAGGTGGTCCAGGCTAGATTCCTACCCCATGCAGCCCCACATCCATGTGGAATGAAACTATGTGGCATCTAATGATGTATGACTATGGAGACTACTCTGGGCCCTCCCCATTTCTCTCTCTCTCACTTTCTCTCTGTCTCTCTCTTTCACTCACCTTCTCTCAAAAAAAAAACCAACAAACAAATCAATAAAAATAAATCTTTAAAAAAAATGAAGTAAAAGTTAGAGTAGCACCCTCACTTTTATACCTAATAATTTTATGCTCTAATGTGCATATAATATTTTATACTCTCAATATTATGATTCTGGGCTCTGATGATTTATGAGTCACATACCCAAGGAATGAATTTTATTAGGGAATACAATATAGTCTCCCAAATATTTTTTAGATACTTTGTCATTCATGGCTATGTATTTGTACTATGGTGAATTTGTGTGTGTATGAGTGTAAGCAGATAGGAGCAAGGAGTTTCTCATGAACTCAACAACGTCATCTACACTGCTGGTCACTGCCTTTCTATTTTAATCTACTCTAAACTAGTTGTCATGCCCATTACTTTACTAAAAATGCTTGTCAACTTCACCTATGCCCTCCATATTGCCCAGCATAATGAATACGTCTCTGATCTCAAATTTCTCTAATTCTCAGTAGCTTTTGACTTAATTGACTACTATCCTTTTTTTTGAAACTCTCTATCCACATCTATAATACTATATTCTCATTCTACTTCTTCTCCTATGTCACTAACCTCTCCTTCTAAATCTCCTTTGCTAAATTCTTCTTCTCTGCTCAATTATTAAAATTTGATTCTCCTCAAAACTTGGTCCTGAGCCTTGTTTTCTTCAGTGCCTTCTATCTTTAAATATTCTCATCCACCCTAATATCTTCATATAAAATTCATATGTCACAACTCCTAAATTAATATTGTCAGCTCAAATCTCTTTCTAGTTCTTAAGTTATATATCCAACTGTACACTTAACATCTCCACTTGACTCTCTCACAAATATCTCTAAGTCCAAAT
The DNA here is from genome assembly GCA_004027555.1 of Craseonycteris thonglongyai. NCBI lineage: Eukaryota > Metazoa > Chordata > Mammalia > Chiroptera > Craseonycteridae > Craseonycteris > Craseonycteris thonglongyai. The sequence continues at coordinate 12,498 of PVKE010024621.1, read as the reverse complement.
GTCCAAAACACAACTCCTGATTGTTGTCACCTCAAGCATCTAGTTTCATCTCCAATCCCATTCCTGATTCTTGCCCTATATTAACAAATAGCAACACATCCAACCAGGAATCAAAATTAAAAATCTAGAAATTAGTCTTGACTCTTCCCTTTTGCTAATCTCTTGCCTCCAATTAAACCCTTCATCAATTTTTCTTCCAAATATATTTCAATTCCATCTATTTCTCTCTGTGTCTACTATCCTGGATGCTCACTATGAAGCAGGGTGGGAAAGAGGAGTAGTAGAGCATCATGGTCACTTCAGGCTTCCATAATCTATCTTAAGTTTGTGACCCTAGGAAGAGATAGGTTCTCTCTCCCAGCATTAACATATAAAATCCCAGAGAAAAAGTGGCCAGGTTGGGTTACAGGGTGGAGAAAGGTCAGTTTCCTAAAGGTATGGCAGTGCTGTTACCAAAAGAAGACCAAAGGCATGTCAGACAGAGAAAAACAGTATCTGTGAAAAGCAGAGGCTGGTTAGAGGAAATTTTATCTCCCTTATTTGTGCTTTGCTGTCCTGTGTGCATTGTCTAGGCAGACCAGACCACTTGAAATAACTGGCTCTTAAAATGAATTATTATTCTAATGCCCACAAGTGCTGAGGATTTCCTGGAGTAGGTATTGTGTAGAATTTGAAAGTAAAATGGAGCCTTTTAAGACTCTGAAAGCATTTGGTTACATTTTGTTGAGTTAATGGGTCTAGTAATAAGTAGAAGTTGTCTACTTCTATGGGTATTTTTTTTTTTAATTCAGTCTTTCAGGATGCTTTTATCTCTGCATTCCCAAATTTGCAGTATTCCAGGGCATATATATTTATCTACCTCCCACTCCTTAAATGTATGAGGTAACTATGATTACACACGTAAGAAAATCCATATATATATATATATATATATATATAAAGAGGTCAAGCTGATTTTCTTCCACCCCAAGATCTTATCTCTAAATAGTCAGTAATTAAAATTAATTGAATCCATTAAAACTCACATGGCTTCTTTTAATGTTTTTATAATTAGGGAGTTTTGATTTCCCCAAACAAAAACAAACAAGAAAAAATTTATAGGGTCAGAGAAAGTTCCAATTATTCATGTTCCTCTGAACAACCAGCAGAGGGCGAATAAGATGGCAAATAATACAAGTGGAATCCACAAGGCTGACAATAAGTAGGTGCTTTCCATACATTTGTCCAAGTTCACATAGAACCTAAATGGCAAAAATGATTCCTAACTCAAAATCTTAGAAAGGGGTAAGTATGGTCTTAACAGTCATTTGACTTATCCCTGACATTTCCAAGTTCTATAAATGTTTAATCTGTGATAAAGAGTAAATCCTTTGAAACCAGAACTCACTCATATCATAACTTCCTAGAGACCAGTTTAGAAAAGTAGTTACTCAGAAAATATACTGAGGCGAGTGGAGAATGCCAACATATTTTTTGTTCTAATGATAGGACTTTACATGCTTGTAGTAACTAGAGAACATAACTTCCTCTGAACACAATTTAAAAGGAAGAAACTCAAGAAAAATAAAGTTTATTCTCATCTACCCTAGGTTTAAAATGAAGGCACACAGAAGAATTATGGTAAAAAAATATAAGAGTTTCATAAATCTTGATGTTAGATAAAGGTGAGAATATTCTATTAACATTTAAAAATAAGAAAAGATGAAATACTGTCATTGCCAACAACATGGATGGATCTTGAGATTATCATGTTAAGTGAAACCAGCCAGACAGAAAAAGTTGAGAACCATATGATTTCACCCATGTGCGGCATATAAAGCTGAAGGTAACAAACAAACAAAAACTTAGACACAGACAACAGTTTAATGGTTACCAGAGGGTACAGGGGAGGGGCGGTGGTAAAAGAGGGTAACGTGGGTCAAATACATGGTGATGGAAGGAGAGCTGATTCTGGGAGGTGAGCACATAATGCAATGCATAGATGATGTCATGTAGAGTTCTACACTTGAAATCTACATAATTTTACTAACCAATGCCATGCCAATAAATTTAAGTAAATCAATTTAAAAAAATTAAATAAAAATAAGCAAATAAATAACTGTATAAATACAAATATATAATGTATGGCCTCTGCCCAGCTAGGCTGCCTTGTGGATCTTTAGGTAAAGGACTCTTTATACTGTAATTCAATGTGTCAAAGATCAATTACATTCTCCTATTAGATGAAAAAATTTTTTTAATATAAAATACATACGGGGCAAAAGTCTGGAGAAATGAACTATCATGTACACTGTTGAATGGAATGTATATTAGTATGAGTTTTGGAAACCAGTTAGGCCCATCATTACTCCATGCAAACGTCCTGCATGATCCCTCATTCTCACTTCTTCTGTCCTATAAAAACATTAGCAAAAGAGTCCAAAGCTATAAGTATGTACATCACAGCATTCTTTGTAATAGTTAAACATTTAAAAAATCAGTTTGTTGGGTAAAATGTGTATGAAAAGTATAACCACATAGAAACTCTCGATATGTAATATGCTGCACTGTTAGAAGTGGTTTCTTCTGGGAAGAGAGGCTGCTGGAAGAAAGGGAAAGATAAGCATGTTCACTGTTTACTGTACGGTAGTATTTTTAATTTACATGCACAGGCACAAATTCCTTGCATCAAGATTTCTAAGTGCCAAAATGAACGCGTAGGTATATAGCTCGTGCACACAGGGGAACTCAAGCGAGAGCTCTCTCTAAGGAGCCATCAAGTCACTTAGAGTGATGGTCTAGAATCAGGGGTCTCCAAACTACGGCCCGCGGGCCAGATGCGGCCCACGAGGCCCTCTCATCTGGCCTGTGGAGACCTTTTTATCTATGGAAAAAAAATTACGGAAATTTATGTGTATTCTGCCAAGATCAGCCGCTTACTTTTTCTACTTCTGTTCACAGTCAATGAGATGATATAACTGCTGTTTGATAGTTAATGTGGCCCTTGGGCTGAAAAGTTTGGAGACCCCTGGTAGATTAAGAAGATCAAAGGAGACAAGAGCTAGTTTTCCATGGAACTGCAGTTGATCACCTAAAATTTTTTACTTAGTGACTCTTCAGATCTGAATTTGAATCAGTAATGTAGACTTAATTATTGACCTAACAATCCCTTGAATCAACCAAATCTGAATGCTGATTCTCAACCTGATAGCTAGAGGCATATCAACAGGTAATTGCCGAAAAATGCAAACTATATAATCCCAATCTGACCAAGTAAACTATGCAATCCATATAGCTTGATTTCTAAATGACATTGGAACTCCTTAATTAATATAAATTTTAAAGAAATATTCATAAACAATCTTTTCTTCTTTCCTTTTTCCCCTGTTCATGTGACTGCTGTATCATTAATGTGGCCACTGTGATGATGACAGTTGTCCTTTTAAAAAATTCTATTTGGTACAGCATGAAAGATGGTGGCTTTAGTAAATTGACCAGTCGTGGACCGTACTTGGCCCATGAAAGGGGTCAGTTTTAGAGTGGGGTAGCTCTGGCAAGGTGAAGGTCGGTCTGCTCTTTTGTTGGGCAGCCTTCTCCGTAACACTTCTTTCTACATATGCTGTATGCTTTGAAGTCAAATTGTTTCTCTGTCACACTCTATAGATTCACATGTTACTTTTCAGCCTTATTCTGACTTTCACTCAACATGTTCCTCTAATCTGGTTTAACTCTGTCTTAGCCTCTCCCCAGATCTTGTCTGACAAGAACTCATGGAAGTGGGAAAAAAGAGCCGCCAGCATTGATAGGCATCTACTGTGTACCAGGTACTGTGTGAGGTGCTTTTCATACATTTGTCACTTTGTTCTCCTAACAACCCTTCAAGTTAGGTTCTATGACTCTCACTTTCCCAGTGAAAGAACAGTTTCAGGGAAGCTAAAAGCCGGCCTCATAACACATCACCTGTAAGGGACAGAGATGGGGTTTGACCCTGTGTCTGTTGGGCTCCAAAGTCAAAGTCCTTTTTGATATCCCACACTTCATCCAAAAACATACTTTTAGTTCTCATGTTTGTATCACTTGCTACCTGGAGTTTTCCATAATAAATGCTGTGGAAGAAAAGAAAAAAAGGACAGAGGACTCCTAGGATCTTGGCCTGCACCACTGAGTGACTGGCAGTGGCATTTAGTGCAGTGAGGAATTCTGGGGGAGGAGCCAGCTACCGGGGGGCAGGTTGATTACACTGGACCTTTTCCACCGGGGAAGAGGCCCCGGTTGTTCTCTTTGGAACATGCACTTATTCCAGATTTAGATTTGTTTTCCCTGGCTGTCGTCAGGCTGCTACCAGCGCTCTCACTGTGGACTTGCTGGATAACTTATACTCCGTCATGTCATTCACACAATATTAGTTCTGATGAACGAACTCATTTTACTGGGAGTAAGGAAGCCAATAGGCTAGCCCACGAGACTCCCTGATTCTGTTACGTAGTCCAGTCCCAGAAGCAGGTAGCTCAGTAGAACAGGAGAGACGTTTGTGGGCAGCCAGTCCTCACACCAGCGGGAGAAACACCTCACTCAGAGTGATGTCGCATATGCTCTCGCCAGCGACGCTGTGTATCCCTGGGCCAAGATACATGTGGCAAGGAATCTAGGCATGGAAATTATGGTGGGCGGGACTTCTCAAAATGTGACCTACCAACTTACCCCTAACTATTTGCCTCCCTCACTCAATTTGGGATTCTGTTTGGGAGATTTTGGTACCTGGAGAAGAAATGCTTTCTTTTACCAGGAGACACAAACTTCCAAAAACTAGTGACTGGCTTGCTTGCCAAGCCAATGAACAGAAGGCCAGATTCGACTGGAGATAGGAAAGTCAAGAAATGGACTGTTCTGATACCTGAGTATTATGGAGCTCTTTGCACCCATTATGTGTAAGCCACATTTCCAGGTCTCAGCACCTTCCATTTGTAGCCAGTCCTCCAAGGCTGACCTTTCGTGACCTCCGGGGCAGTCGTCCTGCTGCCGTGTTCTTCTTTCCCAGCACCTCACTCCGGCTAGATACCTGCTGCCCACAAGGCTGCCAGAAGAAGGCTGCCTGCTGGCCTTCCACAACATCGTCAGCATCTCTGCCAGCAGCCCTGGAACCAAAGGGCTCTCTCAAAGCCTCTCAAAAGCAGAAACTTCTGTCTGTCTTTTTGTTCCTTGCCTACAAACAATAACCAAAACACTAAATAAAATCCCTTTTCACTGGAACTAACATTGTCTTCATTGACATAGAGCGAAGCGAAGACTCTCCCAAGTCCTCACAGCTCAAATCAAGAAAAATGCCACTCACGTGAATGCCCACAACACCTGACCAAACTGAAACACTTCTCATCTGCCTTCCAGCTCATGGTGACTTCCCAGTTTCTTCCAGAATAACAGGTATTCTTTTGTGGTTTAAAAAAGGGGGGAAGGGGGGCTACTGTAGCAAACTTCTTCAAATAAACAGAGTGGACAACAATTAATCAGGCATTAAACTCAGATATACAAGAAATATAACTTTATTTCATTTTTTTATAACAGTGAGAATCATTTCTTTCTTTGTTTTTGGTCTCAGATCATCACCACTTACCACTCATTCTGCGGGGTGGGAAAAGTGAAATCTTAGCCAATTAAAATCATGATTTCTCCATAGTTCAGGTTTTCCCTCTCCCTTTCCCGAGTTGCATCTAAACTCTGGGAATGGGGGGCAGGGGGCTTTCACCATCAGTTGGAGGAGAAGCCTGATTTCGCCTCTCTGAGGCAGCCCCTGCGCTAGCACAGCGCCCTCTAGCTGTTCTCTGGCGGCGCTGCAGGCACACTGCTCTCAGCCACACAGGGACATGCTTAGCTGCTCCCGTGGCCCTCCGGGTACAGGGACACGGAGCCTGCCCCAGGCCCATGGGCCCAGGCACCCTGCACTGCCCCCAAGCCACACTGCCAGAGGACTGAAAGAAAGGCTGCCACCTGGCCAGCTCCACTGCCTCTCTCACGTCTCCCCCACTTACCTGGGGGGCGGTTACCATTCAGTTTGGAGTGTCTGCCTCTTAAAGGGAGCTCGTAATGCAGGCTGATTCCCCAGCCTGAGGGCCCAGTCATGCCTTCTCCCCCTCCTCACTGCCGGCTGGGCCTTGGCCAGGGCAGGGAGGCAGGTTTAGCCCCTTTTGCTCAACCCCTGGAGGCTCTTGCAGTTTTCAGGGTCTCTTCCAGTTTACAAAGTTCCCACACCCACCTTAGCTTCCGCGTGACAGCCTACTGCCAAACGTCCCGTTTCCCACTGACAACATCAGAAGCAGAGGAGGCATTCGTTCTCTGGAAACACTTTCAGAAGTTGTCTCAAAAGCAAAACAAAACAAAAATCTCATCCCTGTTGGGATGGGGAATGCTTTTTCCCTCCAGTGGTGGACTCTGGACTCCTCTTCCCAAGCACAGCTTGTCTGCAGAGGTTTCAGGCGTTCACAGCAGGTTAAGGGGTGGCCAGTGTGCCTGCGGCTTGGGGTCTGTTTCCTGGGTGGTCAGAGCTGGGGCCCGTGATGCGGAGCCATGAGCTACAAGCTGCAAATCTTGTCCTTTTCCAGAACAAAGTTCAGGTCACTTAGCAATGCACAGAAGAGCTTTTAAATTCTCCTTTTCTTACCCCTACATTCCATCCTTTTGTTGACTATCCTGCATAGATTCATAAACCATAGTATTTTTTTTTTCAAATGTAGTCTTATCTTGGCCACAATTTCTAAAGAGTTTGCCTCATCTCTGTACACCAGTTTTCTCATATCCTGGAGTGACCTGCTCCAAATTACAGCCTAGGGTTTATAATCATTCTATAGGGTCAATGTCTGCTTTAACCTTGGACAATTATTTAATGTCTCTGTGACTCAAGTTTCTTCTGTAAAATGGGGCAAATTATAGTATCTACAACATAACAATATGTAAAGCCCTTACAGCAGAGCTTGGTACATACAAAGCAGTCAGTCAGTATTATAGTTGCCCCTCAGCATTCAAGGGGGATTAGTTCCAGGACCCCCACTCCTTGCAACAATACCAAAATCCAAGGATGACCAAGTCCCTTATATAAAATGGTATAGTATTTGCATATAATCTATGCACATCCTCTCCATACTTTAAATCATCTCCAGATTACTTATAATACTGAATACAATGTAAATGCTACATAAGTAATTGTTATAGTGTATTGTTTAAGGAATGGCAAGGAAAAAAAATGTCTGTACATGTACAGTGTAGACATAACCATCTTATAACCATAAGACATAACCAAAGTTACATAACAATGTAACTTTTTCTTGGCATATTTTCAATCTGCAGTTGGTTGAGTTCCAGGATATGAAGGGCACACAGTATGATCATTAGTGTGACTATTATTATTACTGCTGTAAACCCCACAGGAACCCCTACATGAAGCAAGGGTGAGTGTTGGGCCACAGCTCAGAAGTGCAAAAAAAGGTAACTTGAACTAAGTCTCCTTAATTTCCATTTTGTGTGCCTATTCCACTGGGTGGTAGAAACTTCATTGCAGTTAATTCAGGCTAATCTCACTCTATTCAGAGTCTCCCTCTCCCCAGGGTTGTGTCTAACTCCTGGTAATGATCATCTCTCCCCTTGTTGACTCACATCGTCATACATGGTCCTAGGCCAGCAGCCCACCCAGGTCAGGGGACTGACTTCACAGAGAACCCAGTTCAGATCCAGTTCTCACTTCCTGGGGCATGGGGTAGCAGAGAACACCTATAAGACAAGTCACCTTTCTCTGTAAGGTTGGGAGAATTACAAGAGGGACAGATGATGTGATAGGTAATTTTCTAGAATTCTATGCAATATTCTTCATTTTGGTAACTTTCTGTAGCGCTCTGGCCCTTTGCCAGTCAAAGGCATCCACTGTACATTTCGGGGAAGGGCTATAACATCAGAGAAGCAGAGGAAATGCTTTTAGGAGGGTCAAACAACTGGCCTTTTCAGTATCAAAAACCTGGTCTTGAAAGAGTCACAGCATTAATTTTATACCATAAACACTAGATTGGAAAGAATATGAGGTGACGGTGAAAGTTCTCATCATGGGTTTTTCAAGCCAAAATGAGACACAGATTCTGTCGGTTGGAAAGGAGGAGGGAGGGGAGCTGGACAGGAGACAGGTAAATTAGATGTTGTATGGAGAGGAGGGCCACAGAGTTCAGCTGAGCACTTTCTAAGGTGAAAAGGGGTGCTCTTAATAATCATGCTGAGGCCATAGGCACAAACCAGGAAGGTCTCAGACAAACCAGAGCAGATCTCTGCCCAGCCTACATAGGGGTCTCACTCCCCTCTCCTAGGCCAGGGCCAAGTGGAGGGGAGCATTTTGAGAAGCTATGGAGGCACTAGGAGGATCTGAGAGGAGCTCCTGCTTCTCTTTGCTTGCGAGAAAGCTCCCAGGATCCCCAGTGAGCACAGTGCAGCAGAGCGTGGCTACCAAGCCTGGCGTGTGGATCAGGTAGAATGAACCTGAAGCAGTTCCCCACACCCCAAACTGGCGGGGAAGCAAGGCCAAATGTCTTCTCTGCCTCCCAGAGGTCAGCGGTAGCTGAGAAGGAGCCAGGCCTGGCACGGCCATGGGGCAGAGATGGGCCAGAGGGGAGGCCGACTGCCCTGGTAGGGCCCTCCAGCCACTCAGCCCCCTCCCACTGGCACCCCTCTATCTTCCACAACAAACAGGCAACAAGCCCTGAGGGGAGTGAAAGGGGACCCACACTAACTAACACATGAAGCGGACAGAGGTCCCTTAATTTGACTGAGACCTTATTTCAGGTGCCAGGCAGATGGGAACTTGATATAGAAATGAAATGCTTATGAATATGGTGATCTATTTTGTACATCTGAATTGGTGGCCTGAGATTCACACCCACTTTACAATGGAACAGGGAACCCCAAAATTCGAGTTTCAAGTTCTAAAAAATAGAACTTTTCCTGCAACTTTTAAAGAAAAGCCGCTCTTTTAAAAAAAATATTGCCTTAGTGTCTGATCTTCCAGGGCATCCCATTATACTGTAGGCTCTCCATTAACTGGCATCCATGGGGATTGGTAGATGCTGGATAAATATAAGTAGACTCTCCATTACCCAACACCCATGCCAGATAAAGGTAGTGTTATTTCTTTGATTTTTTTTGCCAGTTGCTTGCATTCCAGTTAATGGGGAGTCTACTGTATAAACATTATCTATACACAGAAAAAGGTCTGGACTTTGGGAGGTACTTTTATGTATATGTTAAAACAAAAGACAAAAATACACTTCACCTTTAGCCCAGATTTATTTCTCAGCATCTGCCTTTGAGAAATAATTGCCCATATACATGAAAAGGAATGTACAAGCATTTTCAGATGTTGTTTTTCATAGTGGAAAACTGGAAATACCCTAAATGTCAGTCAATAGGAAAGTGGTTAACTAAGGAGTTGTATCTCCACACTGCAAAATACTAAGCAGCAATTTTTTTTAAATGTGTTAGGTTTTATACTGTTCTGAAATGAAAAAATCCTGCAGACATAAATTTTAAAAAGCAAGTTATAGAACAGTACATACAGTGATACCACTTATGTAAACACACATATGTGTTCTGACAATTAACTTCGTGAACTTGCTGACATGCGCTTATGTTGGCAGCACTGTACAAACAACTCAGTAAGGTTTCATAACCTTGGGATATCAGTGTCTCACAGCTGTGTTCATGTCATCATGTGTCAGTGTCTCGCTGGATGTTCACTATTGTTGTTGTGTGTTTTTGTGTGCTGCCATGACAAGGTGTGAGCTTGAATTAGAGCAATGAACAAACATTACATTCCTGTTAAACTTGGCAAGAGTAGAAGTGAAATCAGAGATATGTTAGTCCAAGTCAATGAGGATAATGCTGTGAAGAAAATGGCAAAGTGTCCTTTGATAGATGACTGGATAAAGAAGTTGTGGTACATTTATACAATGTAACACTACTCAGCGATAAGAAAAGATGAAATACAGTCATTTATGACAACATGGATGGATTTTGAAACCATCTTATTAAATGAAATAAGTCAGACTGAAAGAATCAGGAAATATAATGACCTCACTTGTAGCTGCAATATAAAGCTTAAAGTTAAAAAGAAACAAAAACTTATGGACACGCTCAATAGTTTGGTGGTTACCTGAGGGTAATGGGGGAAGGGGGAGGGAGAGTGGGGGGGGCAGTTGGGAGTGGACACCAGATACATGGTGATGGAAGGAGAGCTGATTCTGGATTGTGAGCACATAATGCAGTACATAGATGATGTAATGTAGAGTTGTACATCTGGAAACTATCTAACTGTTACCAACCACCACCACCCCAATAAATCTAACAATAAAAATTAATTAATTAATTAATTACTTTTAAAAAAAGAAAGAAAATGGCCATGTAAAAATGGATTAAATGTTTTTCTGAGGGGAGAGAAAGCATCACTAATGAAGAGAGGTCAAGATGGTCATTAGTGAGCAGAACGGACAAAAACATTACAAATATTCGTCAAATTGTGTGTCAAAATCATTGGCTGACTGAGAAGCATAGTAGACCAAGTAAGTACAGATATAGAAACAGTTAGGAAAATCTTCACTAAAAACCTTAGCATGAGAAAGGTGTGTGCAGAAATAGTCCCAAAAGAGTTCACCGATGAGCAAAAGCAGAAGAGAGTCAAAGTTTGCCAAGACCTTTTGGAGAGGCAAGAAGATGGTTTGGCCCGTGTTATCACTGGTGATGTAACATGAGTATACAAACACGACCGTGAAACAAAGCATCAAGGTGTACAAAGTGCACAGCTGATTCTCCACGTCCAAAAAAATTTCATCAGTCCAAATCAAGACTCAAAACAATGTTGCTGGGAGATCAAAGATAGCGGCATGAGAGGAGCACGCCAATAACTGCCTGGGAAGGGCCTTGTGAACAGAGGGGAATCCACAGGGGAAACCCTGAGAAGAAACCTCAACTAAGAGAACCACACAACACGGAACAATACACAAAGGTTAGAGAAAAAAGGGGAGAGCGGGAGAGGAAAAGGGAAGCAGTGGTTCGGGGACAGAGACTCGGAGCGCAGCCTGGGGCTGGCAAAAACAAAGGGGGATTGTGGGACTATGGTCAAAGTGGAGCTGGATCGAGGGCGGGCTGGAAGCCGAGACCTAGGGAGCGTGGAAGCCCCACAAGACTGTGGACAATTTAACATCAGATCTCAAGGGACAGCACACAGTGCCCTAATCAGATCACAGAGCCTAAAGTGGAACAGGGACTGTGGAGCAGGGCGGCTGCACTTCCCGGCGGGCGGGGTGAGAGCAGGGCACCAGCCCGCAACGGCTCAGCACCCCTGATTTACGGAGGAGATTGACTGTGAAGGAGCGCCTTCTAAAGACAGGGCTCTTGGAGTGAGGGCTGGGGCTTGAGTGGGCATAGCTGCATTAGACGTGCTTAGAGTGAATCCGGCGGTCTCAACAGAGCCGGGAGCTTAGAGCGGCTGCCGCCCGAGCTACAGCCTGTGCGCACAGGGCTTTCGGCGCCCCACCCACCGGGCCGCTGCGGCACCACTGCCTGCTCGCCAGCGCACTACAAGGCTTTTGGCGCCCTGCCAACCAGGCTGCCACAGCGCCGCTGCCTGTGCACAAGACCGGCTTTCGGCGCCCTGCCCACTGGGCCGCTGCAGCGCTGCTGCCTGCTACAGAGTGTGCAACTGGGCTTTTGGCGTCCCGCCCACCGGGCCTCTGAGGCATTGCAGCCCGCGCGTGCAACTGGGCTGCAGACCAGGTCGCCGCCGTGTCATTGCCTGCGCGTGGGACTGCGTGGCCAATTGGGCCTCTGCCAAGCCCCAGCCCATGCAAGTGCTGCCCTGTGGGCGTGGCTTACAGATACGATTGAAGGAGGGGCAGCCAGGCGGAAGAGAGAAAGACCAGAGCTCCTGTGCCCCGCCCGCACTGAACCACCAGCCCCTCTGCTGAAAGAGGAATCTGCTATTGTGTCTCAGGCCCGCCCTAGCTACTACTCACATGCACCCACCCTGGCCACACCTTTACTACCCTGCTATCTAACAGCTAAGATAGCAACCTGAAGTGCCCCAGGACACAGAAGCTGTCTGCTTCCCCCAACCCTCTCCCAAAATTTCCTTCTCCCACAACTGAGCCCAAAAGAAAAAATAAAGAGAAGCCCATCTGATCAGCAAACCCCCAGAGGGAAAACAGACTCATGCGTAAAGCAAAAAGAACCACATCAAACACAATGCACACCTCAGAATCCAAAGCCCCTCCAGAAGATCATGGGCAGTCTTTAGTAAGGGACCTTGCACACTTGGAATCAAATCTAAGTGAAACAGAATTCAGGGCTGCATTAATCAAGACACTCAGAGAGCTCACTCAATGCTGGCAAAGTACCCAGACACAGTTAAATGACCTCAACAAGAAATTTTCTGAGCAAAATGAGTACTTTACCAACAAAATTGAGAAGCTAGAGTAGAACCAAAAGGAACTCCTTGAA
>PVKE010024620.1:0-23660 GCA_004027555.1 Craseonycteris thonglongyai | reverse complement strand
CCACCCCTGACATAGATAATGTATTATAGAATTGTATACTTGAAACCTACATCATTTTACTAACCAATGTCACCCCTACAAATTTATTATTAGACATATAATATTATATATCATATACCTAATAATATATATAATATATGATAAATGATATATAATATATATGATATGTATATTATGTATAATATATAATATATGTGATATATAATTATGCCATATATATGATGTGTATTATATGACATATGATATATATGATATATAACATGTACAATATATATAATTTATACAATATATATAATATATATAATAGACATAATATATATATATATATATATATATATATATATGGCTTTCTAAGCATCACCATAAACCTACTACATCAAGCTATCCACCAAGGAAGTTTATGGAATTGTAATTTTGACAAGAAAACACCTCTTTTAGATGCTTCTGACAGTAGCCAACTTCTGATGTCCCTTCAACATGTGGCAAAGTGTCAACCCTATATTGGCCTGATAAAGTCTCTACTATCAGCTGAGGAGAACCTGGGGCAGTATAGCAGGAAAATTGGCTTTCCTCTTTGATCTAATAACACCCTGTTCATACAACTATGAAGGTACACACTACTGCCTCTTCAGAAATACCGGTAAGCCTTTTCCCAAAGATTGAGCTTCTTAAACAAGCATCTTCTAGGTTGAAGCCTTGCAATTAGGAGAGGGATTGTTTGTTAATGTACTAATTAATTAATTAATTTATGCATGGATACATAAATGCATGAATGTGATGATTACATGAATTAAAAGGGTGCAAAAAGCTATAAAACAGGCATATAAAAAAAGTCAGTAATTTTTCAGAGAGCTTATTTGACCATTATACCCAAAGAGTTACTTACACAACCAATACCATAAAAATCCATGCTTTCAAGCTTCTGTGTAATGAAAAGGCAGTAAAACCTTCTCAAGGTCTTTAGTAAAAAAGCAGCTGCCAATAATTCTTAACAGGTAGAACATCCTAAGAAAGAAGAGGTAAAATGTGCCCATAGATATAACCTAAAATCATATATGTGTCAAGTAAGAAAGCTTTATAAGTAGAAACTTGTTAAACATTTTTATTACACTTTATATTCATTTATTAGCTTAAGTTCAATGACTTGCATTGCCACATTTCTCTTTGATAAAGAATTTCATGCTTGCCTATCTATTCATATGAACACCTATGTTTACATCAGATTTTTTTCTTTACTCTATATAGTATCTATTATACTGCACTATGCATATTAGTACTTAATAAAGATTACTTGAGCATGAAGGTTTAATTACTGGAAAATAGCAGTTGAGTATTTAATAGAAGATGACATCTTTGTATTTAAATGTACACTCATTTTTTAAATGTTAACTAGAAATAGTTTGATAAAAACCTTAAAGAATGAGCTATCATGTTTCTGGATTATGTCAGCTATAATTCTCTACTATATTAGTTCCTTCAAAGGTGAATGGTTTTTTATTATGATATAACCTTAACTTGCCATCTGTTATGAAAGTGTATGAAGCTTAAATTTAGGATTTTCAGCTTCATAGACTTTCCAGCAATTATGAACTCTAACTGACTTCATGTGAGTAATTAAGTCTAGACAAGGTTAACAATCACCTGCCATTCTTTTAATGTTATCGTTCATCTGTGAACCTTGCAAATTCTTGTAAGAAATTGTAATATTTTTTTGAAAAAAAAAAGAAAAACATTCTTATAACCTTTCAGGGAATGAAAAATCCTAGACAAATCAGGAAGATTCAGAGAGCTTAAGGGACACCTTCAAAACCATCTAACCCAACCCTCTGTCTACTTCCAGGAGCAGGAAGACCACAAGTTGAAGAACAGAAAGACTAAGGAACTTTTTCAATATCAACTCTGCCTGGGGCAGAGCTGCGAGTACAACTCACATCTTTCTTATCCAAAATACTTGGCAGTGTCATACACAAATTTGAGAAGGCATTTTTATAAACAAAGGTGAAATTTACCCCTGGAAAAACATGCAGGAGCTGTGCTTTTATGAAACAATACTCTTGTGATTTTGCTGCTAGATGACCCTTACACAATCAAATAAATTACAAATACTTGGTGCTGTGGACAGCATCTGCTATTGCTATAATATATATGACTTGCTGAATGTTTTTCTCAGTAGACTGCATTTTGGTTACTGGATAAGTGGTCAGCATCTTATGAACTATATGTTCATATACAGTTCTTAAAAACTTTAACTTACTTTTCATCTAGTCCTCAGTAATGATTAAAAAATTAATAATAATCACAGGTGTTTGCCTCTGATATGAAGAACATTTCCTAAGATTAATAGGCCTACTATCATTAAGAAGGAAGCCTTTCTTAGTTTATCCCAGCTCAGCTCAGAGAACCCCCACCCCTATCTCTCTATCTGTCTATCTCTCACATAACTAGCAAAAGGCAGATAAAGAATTCTAACAGAAATGTTTGACCTCAAACTCTGTGCTTTTAGCCATTATTCTGCAATGCATCTATGTGACCTACTCCATCCTCAATGATCCAGCCTCAGCTATTGGCCCCCCTGTAGCCTGATGCACACAATTCTGTGTCCTTGCTCAAATGCACAAATCTATGACTCTCTGATCCTGTCCCAGTCATACACCCTGGAAGATACAGAAATCTGTATGTCATGACTGTTTAATATTTCATTGATCTTCAAGATTATTTCCCCCTTAAATGAAAGCTTTCTGGAATCAATTTTCATAGTCACCAGCAACTCTGTTCCTATAAAGTACGTTCTTTCATGATGAAAAGCACCCTTTATCATTTACATATGTCCTTCCCACATACATAGTCTGACATGTAAGTTTGTGACCTGGTCACTGTGTGCTTACATTGGCAGTACTATACAAACAACAGTTGTGTTCATGTCAGCATGTGGCAGTGTCTTGCACAGTGGTGTTCATTATTGTTATTGCATGTTTCTGTTAGCTGTCACAAGAATGTCAGAGCTTAAATTAGAGCAATGAACAAATACAACATTTCTTATTAAACTTAGCAGGAGTAGAAGTGAAATCAGGGACATGTTAGTCCAAGTTTATGGTGATAATGCCATAAAAAAACAGCAGTGCACAAGTATATTAAACATTTTTCTGAAGGGAGAGAGAGCATCACTGATGAACAGAGGTCAAGGAAGCCAGTAATAAGCAGAACTGACAAACATTGCAAAAATTTGCTGAACTGTGTGTCAAACTCATCAGATGACTGTGAGAAACATAGCAGACTAACTAAACATCAATGGAGAGTCCAGAAAATTTTCACTGAAAATCTTGGCATGAGAACGGTATGTGCAAAAATGGTCCTGAAGGAGTTCAGCAATGAATGAAAGCAAAGGAGACCTTTGGAGAGGTAAGATGATGGTTTGGGCCATGTTATCATGAGTGATGAAACATGGGTGTACCAATACGACCCTGAAACAAAGCATCCAAATGTACAATGGAAGTCAGCCAATTCTCCACAACCAAAAATGTCCTCAGTCCAAATTAAAAGTCAAAATGATGTCGCTGCCATTTTTTGATATCAGAGGTATTATTCATTATGAATTTGTACCAACTGGACAAACAGTCAACCATGTTGACTATTCAGAAGTGCTGAAAAGGCTGCATGAACAAGTTAACAAAAACAACCTGAACTTTTTGCCAACAGCTCATGGCTTTTGCATCATGACAATGCACCAGCTCACAGAGCACTGTCTGTGAGAAAGTTTTTAGCCAGTAAACAAATAACTGTATTGGAACACACTCCCTACTCACCTGATCTGACCCCCAATGATATTTTCTTTACCCAAGATAAAGGAAATATTGAAAGAAAGACATTTTGATTACAGTCAGGACACCAAGGGTGAAATACAATGACAGCTCAGATGGCCATTCAAGGAATTCCAAAATTGCTTTTAAGGATAGACTAGGTTCTGGCATCAGTACATACTTCCCAAGTGGAGTATTTTGAAGGTGACCATAGTGATATTCAGCAATGAGGTGTGAAGCACTTTTTCTAGGATGAGTTCACAAAATTAATTTTTATACCTCGTATACTAAATACAACCCAGTTTAGTGAGGACAGGTCTAACCAGTCACAGGTTATAAATAAGTCTTTACTTTAGTGTATTTGACATAATAAAAATTATTCTCAGAGGAAGCTTATCAATTTAAAATATATAATTTGGGGTGATATATCATTGATTTTTCTGCTGAGCTGTTCTTTCTGACACAGGTAAATGTGTCTTTTCAAAGAGCAGGGTTTTACATTGCAAAGAGAACATATGAGCTTCTAGAATAATCAAAAAGCCACCCAGTTGGCCTTTTATTCTTTCATTAGGTCCTTGTCTCCTCCTTTCAGCCTCTCAGAAGGAGAAAAAATATTATTCCCCATGCAACATCTAAAAAATTACATTGGGCCCGCCCACTTAGAATTCTAGAATGAAAGTATTGTTTTAAGTAGTGGCAAGAGAATTCTGAAGTTTTCTGTCATGGAAAACACTTAAGCATAGAAAGATTCGTAGGCTTAAGGTTGGTAACGAATTGTCATTTATCACTCTTTCCTGCCTAGCCCATTCTACTTGCCCCCTTTCAACCTTTTTCCCCCTATCCATTGTCTTCTCATTCCATTCTTCCCTCTGTAGACTTTTACTGTTCATCTTCTATATTCTAGTATCTAATAAGATAACAGGTACACCCCTGTCATCATATGGGACTGCAAGTGGGTTATTCATGGTATTACAGAATAGCACAAGTGGAATTTTACATCATTAGAATATGTATTCCAGCTGTTAACCAACTGGGAATATATCACTACTAAGCCAGGAATGTAGCCTAGAATAAACTTGTAGTACTAAGAAAGATAACCCTCCCTCCCTGGACTCAGCCAATGATGATCTTGGACTCCAATGTTTAGGTACTCAAAATATTCCTGGGGAAATGCATGAACTAGTTTCCACAGGATTGGAAAAAGATAAAGGCTAGAAAGGAAGTTACTCTTTGGATGAACCAGTATATTCTCTTGCCATTATCTTGCTATTTAATTATATCACTTAAAATCTTACAATCTGGTCTTAAAGATATTGGAGAAAATTAAGGAAAGAGCTTGCTTCATACATGGGATAGCAAAGACAAATGGGGGTGTGCAATTTTTATTCTAAATACAGAATAGTATTAACAGAAATAGACATTCTTAGAAGCTGTCTATAACCAACAGTACAATTGTTCTATCACAAGGGGACAATGAGAGCAGAAATAGAGGATATGAGCCAAAGGACACAGGGCCATGATTTTAAATATCAAAGAAGTAGCAATGGGAACTCTCAGAAAAAAATTCATAGACATTGTGCAAATGGGGTTCTGGAGTAATTACATATTGGGATATGAATGGAAATATAACTTCAATTAGAGCCAACCAGTGAAGTCTGTATTCTGACTGGCAAATATTCTTATGAGACGATCCAGAAACCAAGCAAGTATTCTAAATACACTGCCACGCAAAGTCATCTGTTTTTCTTACAAGCCAGGCCTGATAATAAAAACTGCTAAGAAACTTGTATTATTGTGTCTTTCGCAAGTCACACACAGTGCTAACACTTTAAAGTTCCTAGTATAAAATTTTGAATTTTATATCACAAGCTTGGTTTTCTCCATGAGGAGCCAGCAGCTTGAAAAGGTTAAATAAATGGCCCCAGATCAACAGCTAGTAAGCGGTGCGGCTGGGAATTAAATAGAGGTCACTTGTTCCGAATCCCGCGCTCTTGACCACCAGGCACTGTTGTCCATTAAGAACCAAAGATAAAGGCATGGGAGTGCGGGGACGGGAGGGCAAGAAGGATGGAAGTAATATAACATAATTCCACAATTTTAGGACATACCTTCAGTACAATCACTTAAAAAAGAGATATAAAAATATTTAAAGCTATGTCAATTGTAACATAGACCCTGCTTTCAGAAATATTAAAGTTAGAAAATGAGTATCATAGAATATGGGAAATATGGTGTATTGAGTGCTTCCAGTGTTCTAAGGCTTTCACTTATTATCTTATTTAATATTCGTAATGACCCTTAGAGAAGTAAATAATATGCTCAAATTTATATAACTGGTCAGCAATAACAACAAAATTTAAACCATGACTGCCTAAGTATTAACTCAATATTTAGGAAGTACTAAACCTTCATTACTATTTTTTACTTCTAAGACAGGATCCCATATTCCACACTTGAAAGAATATTTTTAGGTGTTGTTTTCATAATTGCACTCCTAAAAGCAATGGAGGTGAGAGTTCTACAATCACATTCAGACTTTTTGGATGCATTAGAGAAAATGATAATGGCTTGTGCAATTTACACAGTAACGACCACTTTCAGGAGCTTTCCTTTAGAGCCAAATTACTTATGTGATTTTCAGTTAGTTTACTTTAGAACCTAATACTGCAGTTGTCCAAGGCATTATACACAAAGGGTTATTGCTATTTCTTACCTAAAAAGATAGAAATAAATTTCAATGTGGCAGCTTCTATGTGTAATAGTCTTATTGATACAAACACATTTGGAAACTATAATACATGTTTTTGGAAAAATTAATTTAAACTGATATTCATTGTGATTAAAAGAGTTAAATATAACTTCCTAAAGTTTCCTGCTTTATTATAAAGGCATAGATTAACTACAGGGAGTTTTTGTCTTACTGAGTAACAGAATTCAAGAAAATTTAATGGCCACAGAAGAGACTTATAATAGAAAGTTCAAATGATTGTTGCAAATTAACTATATATATCATCATATATATACATACACAGACCTACATTCACATATGTACTAGGAAGAATCATCTGAATTCCAAAAAAGGTAATGGGTATAAAAATATCCCTAAATAAATATGTTTACACATTATCATGGGCATAAACATGTGCAATCATATGTATAAGTACACATAAGTATGTACTCTCTCCAAAAACATTTTTGAAAAATTGACTGTAAATTACATTTTTATTAAAATTGATTTAGGGATTCCAGAATAGCTCAGTGATTGAATGTTTGTCTTACAATCACAAGGTCCAGGGATTTGATTCCCAGCCCACGCAAACCCGCATGCTGAATTGTGGCACAACTGGTAGCTGCCAGGATGCTCAGCAGCAGCGGTGCTCCCTTTCCATCTGGAAGGCCCCTGGTTTGATTCCCACCCTGTGCAGCCCCACATCTGCCTGTGTGGAATGAATGTACAACTAATGATGTATAACTGTGGAGAATGTTCGGCGCTCTCCCCCCCTTCTCTTTCTCTCTCATTCACCTTCTCTCAAACAATAAAATAATCTTTTAAATTTTTTATTTTAATTAATTCAAGTTCATTATTATATCAATATTCATTGAACTACTTTTTATTTTTCTTCAAAAACTATTTTTCTGTTCTTTTTTGTTACTTTAAAATTTTTTTTATATTATTTATTTTTTTTAATTGAGGCATAATTGACTAAAAAACTTGTGTTTTAAAGTTAAGTGTTCTTGGGTAATTGTATGATATATAAAATAAAAGTGTACGCTTAGTCTTCTCAAAGCATCTCTATTTTAAATTTGTAAGTATATTGCATTTGTTTCATTCATGTCCGTAACTCAATGAATATTTACTTAGCACTTACCGTGAACATAGCACTCTGCCAGACACTGGAGAAGCCGTGAAGGCACACTCATGCCTGTGTGTGTGTGCATATGTGTACATACATATACATACACACAGAATTAAGGTATGAACTATAACCAGAAATTTATTGAAATAATAAAAATTCTTTGGTCTCCCAGTAGTCTATCAATCCTTAGGAAACAATTAACTACACATGGAACTGAGCTCTCCAGGGCACTATTAGCAACACAGTCTATCCTTAATCTCAGTCTTTTAGTCTAGACCAGACATTTACACTTGATTCCCATATGCAAACTCAAGCCCATAGCCAGGTTGTCCAATATATATTCATTTTAAAGTCTATTCTGCAACTTCAAAGTCCGGAACAGATTGAGAATATTATTCCAAGCAGAAAAAAAAGTAAGTTCAAATCTTTAAACCTTTTACTATTACTATAGTCTGCATTAAAAAAAAAAAAATCCTATGGATAGATGAACTAAAGATACTCGATGAGCATTTCAATATAGTTTAGAACTGTATACTTTTGAAAATCCTTCAACAGTTAAATAATACCAAGAAATTGGCCCCCTCAAGCAATAAATTACTTTGATATTCACCACAACACAACAACAAACTGGCTGTCAACTTTGGCAACCATTTAAAAAGAGGTGGGCCTCCTCTCTGAACTCTGAATGGAAACATTATTTTTCCTCCACTAGAAGCCATCATCACTCTTTCACCATAAGGAAGGTCACACCATCTTTCACAAAAGATTTGCCTGCTTGTAATTACTGCCTGCAGCGTACAGACAAATGCAATCTTTTAAAATGCTAACTGTGTTATACTTATACCCAAGGGATCCTGGGTAGAAATGTAAGGCAGCCTCACCAGTTTGTCTTAGCGAGACCTTCCAGTGCTGATTGAAAACAGCTGAACTAAATCAACAGTTACCTTGAGCCAGGGGCCTTTGGAGAGCAATTAGAGTCAAGGCTTGGGTTTTGAACCCAATATGCTCTGTCAGTCTCAATGATTTGTGTTTGTTGTACTCAGTCTCATTTCCTGCATGAAATATGAGGCTGTATAAAGAGGGAAAATTCCCAAGATTAAAAAATATTTGACCTCAGTGCATTTGTGAGCATAGCAGTACACATGTCTAAATGACCATTTGGGTTTGTAGTACAAAGTTCTATTGATGTTGGCAGCCCGAACTTCCCAGTCTCAAAGCCACATGAATGGTTTCGAGTTTCAGCCAAAAAATGTTTTCCACATGCTTTAGTGTGGGCCAATTTACACAGTAGATTTCGTGGAGACTGCGGCCAAGTGCTTCATAAAGGGCCGCCTTCTCTGGGATCAGGGAAACCACAACAGACACATTGCTAATGCAATCGAATTATCTGCTTGAATATTTTTCCAGATGTAGCCAATGTCTAAAAATAATGCAATAAAAAAGGTATTATTTGGCTCCCTCGACTGAAACAGTGGCATAAAGAACCTGTTTGTCTAGAAGGAAAGTTACGACATTGTACTTCTATGACTGCAGTTAAATCAGTCAAACAAAACAGTACCCACAACGTGGGTCATGCTTTCGGTTTGAATGGGTCTTCCAAACCGAGACCTTCTTCGAAGAGATCATTCCTTCACATAAAGAGGTGACCCTCTCAGTTATAAGTTAATTCCTCTCATTCATGGTTTCCTAATTTGATTGAGGTTGGTTAGTGTAATTCATGACAAAGAGAGCCCATGTTTTTTCCACTAAACTCATTGTATGCCTCACACAAAGGGACAGCAAACCATTTTCTTCCCGTCAAGGGGAAAAAAGTCTTCTGACTAATAAGTTGAAATTTTTCCTCTGTCCCCATAGAAAAATTGGCTGTCCTGAAGGTCTTAATGTTTCCCTTTTGTTTTCCTCCAGCAAAATTTATTTTTGTATGGGACGGTCCAGGCTTCAGGCAGCCGAGTTTCCTTTGTGTCATTTGGATCTCAGCTAGTCCAACAGATACACGATGTTATGCCAGGTTATTGTTCAAGTTGTTGGCAACAATGCTTATTCCCAACACATCCAGCTGCCTAGGATAATACAAGCACATTCAGTAGGAATTTGTTAACTAAATTGAAAGGTCAGTTTTATCCACCCGTGTCTCTATGTACACTTCTATCAAAGACTTTAGAATGAACTACAAAATTCCAAAGAAATCACCAAAGCTAGGCATACACATACACGCACACTTTCCAAGAAACTGAAAAACTTATGAAATATTTTTATCTTTGTTTTTTTTTTCCCAACTCTCCTTCCTCGCAGCTAGGGTGGGGGTGGGACAGGCATGCTGAGTTATTCCTTTTAGGAAGTAATAAATCAGAGACAAGACATTACCATTACCGCTTTAACTGACCTCAATCACAACCACACAACCAGTGTGCCAGCTTCTCTAATTCCCATACTGCACCCCTGGGGCCAGCAGAGACACTCAACATGGAGAAAGCTACTTTAAATAGTTATGTGCTGAAGTTGTGGCTGACACGAAAGAAAAAGAAAGCAGAGTTCCAAGAACTTCCGTGAGCTAATGATGAGCAAGTGAGTCCCCCCCACAGGCTGATTCATTCCATTCTTCTTAATTGAGCTATTCTCCTTGCACTGAGAGTGCTTCCTGATTGATTTGACTCTTGTTTCTAGTGAAATCTTGAAACCATACCCTCACTCACTCCACTTTTTTTCCCATAGCTTGGAATATGGTTTCAAATTCTGTGTATCATTTTATATTGATGGCCCTATAGAATTAGGTTATATAGGTTTTCCAATTAGAAAAATTGAACAGTTTCATTTCTCTGGCAGTCTTTTTTCACTATATGACCCCTCCCCAGCCCAATAGCAATGTGTGATTATCCTGTTTCCATGTATCATCAGGATGTCTTCAGGGAAGTGGGAGCAACATGAGATGCAATGAAATGCTAGTCGCTTTGGCAAATAGAGAATATTTTATTCCAGAGAGGATTGTGTTTCAAATGTATATTATAATTTAGTTGTTTGGAATTCAGTTTGTGCTTCCTTATAGAAGAAAAGTCATAAATGAGAAATAGGCTCTCACAAAGACTTTTTAACCCATGAAACCAGTAATTTATTTAAAGTATTGTATTAGGATAAAATAATCTTGGTGTTCTAAGATCTCCCATTTCTATAAAAGCAGGGGGTGTGAGACAAAAGAGTTAAGGAATTAAGACAAAAAAAAAAAAAAAAAGGACTTTCTTTTTGCATTACTGCTTGGCTTATCCAAGCAACATTTTGGAAGGAATAAAGCAAGTTTGGCACTCCCTTCCAAAAATTCATCTGTAATATGTCTTTCACTTTTTTTTCAGTCATCTTTCAGGACCTATTGCTTCATGAGTCTCTTGACTTTTTTCTTTTTTTCTATTGTCAAGCCCTCCTTTCCTGTTGTCTCAAGTATGGAACCAGTTATATGCAGCCCTTCACTCACTTCAATCAAAATATCTTGAGATCAACAGCAGGAATGCCCAGTGATCAAAATAATCTGTGCTGAGGTGTGAATAACTTCATAAGCATCTCAGACTGTTTGCATTTTAAGAAAGCATGCAAATTAATCCCAAATAAACTTTAATGTGTTCACTTCAGCCAATGAGGGGAAATTGAAAGAACATCAATAACTTGAGGAAAACAAGATTTGGTGTCTGGATCTCACCCACAAGCAGGCCAGGCCAGCGACTGCTTTGCTTCTGAAGGAAGTGTTTTGACTTTTCACATATGATTCTCTCCCTAAAGCTCTGCATTTTGGAGAAAGGAGGCTTCAGGGAAGCTGATTCCCTTTACTACCTCCCTTCACTAACATCCTTTGTCTGGTAGTAACATGATTAGTAAAAGGGTGATTGTAAGCCAAAACTTACTGCAGCAGAAAGTGAGCTGGAGCTCTGAGGTCTACATTTCAGTCTTAGAAAATGCTCTCTATATCCTCCATAATTGTTTGGGGCAAATAGAGTGGTATGTGTGTGTTGTAATTTTTTACGGAGAAAACTAAGAAATGAGGCATTTGGAATTGAATTGTAAGGAACTAAGCTTTCATGGGCTCTGAAGTTGGTCATTTTGGTTTTGGTTTTCATGGTTTTGAACATCACAGCATGACATAGCACAGTGTTTCTCCAAGTGTAATCCATAAATCACTTGTGTCCTTTGGTGGTTTTTTAGCAAATAGTTTAGAAATTTCAGAGGAAAAGGAGATTTAAAATTGTTGTTCACAAATACTTAACAAATTTAAAATGCGAGATGCTATATAGTTCTGACAAGGATCTGCTAGTTGTTGTTTTTTTCCTTTTTTAAATTAATTGTTAAATTTATTGGGATGACATTGGTTGGTAAAAATTACATAGGTTCCAGGTGTACAATTCTACATTACATCATCTATGTGTTACATTATGTGCTCACCACCCAGAGTCAGTTCTCCTTCCATCACCATATATTTGATGCCCCCTCCCTCCCCCCAACCCCCTCTCCCCTTACCATCAAGTAATCACTGAACTATTGACTGTGTCCATGAGTGTTTATTTCTTTGTTACTTTCAGTTTTATATTCCACCTATAAGTGAGGTCATACGTTTCTTGACTTTTTCAGTCTACAGGTAACTTGTTTTGCTTAACATGATGATCTCAAGGTCCATCCATGTTGTTGCAAATGGCCCCCAAACTTCATAACCTTATTCCAAAAAGACATGTGTATCCCAATGTTTATCTCAGCACTATTAACAGTAGCCAAGTCATGCTATGTTCTTAGAAGTCCTTAGTATCCTTAAGGTAGCCCACTTATTGCAAGGACCCTGATGATAAGGGCTCAGCTTAAATGCATTTAAGTTAATTTATTTTTACATTATTAACGTGTTACTACTTGCATTAGTAATTTTGCTTTTTTTTTAAATGTGACTATTGGTGTTTATTATTAGATTTCTAATTTTATTAAATAAGTAATTACATACAAGAGTAGCATATACAAACATAAAGATAGAATTAAAAGTAGTGACAGAAATACAATAACACAACAATCATCTAGAGCAGGGGTGTCAAACTCAATTAAAACACGGGCCATTTGGTGCAACAGGCAAGATTCACGCGGGCCACATCACATTTACAAACGTCGCCGGAACTGAGTCAGCACGTTTATACACGCCCACAGGCCCCCAGGAAAGGCACTGGGCCACGTGTACATTCGTCTTCCGTAGTTAAAGGGTTAACGAGGGAATAGTGTGTGCAGTATTGCCTCAATCTCCCTTAAGTGCTATTTTCTTCATAACAATTTTTTCTATTTTCATTTTATTTCAGAGCATCGTGGGCCACAAAAAATTACCTCGAGGGCCGCATGCGGCCCAGTTTGACACCCCTGGTCTAGGATGACCAGGTTTCAGAGTGACTATAGAATGTGACTATATAAGTGCTGAGACCAGGAAAAGCATATAGAAGTAGCTAGAAATAAAAAATGAAAATAGGAAATTCAAAAATAAACAATGGAAAGTTGTATTTAAGAGGACTACCAGGGGGAAGCTGGGATGGCTCAGTGGGTTAAGAGCTCGCTTTGCAGCCCCGAAGCCTGAGGATCGAATCCCGGACCTGGCCCCTATGGACCCATATGCTGAGCTGGGGTGTGCCCCCAGTTCAGTTCTTGCCGGGGCCTATGCGGGAGGCTCCCAGCCCAGTTCCTGCCCTGCGCAGCCCCATACCCAACCGTGGAGTGAAACTATATGGAAAATTAATGTTGTCCACTATGGAGACTGCTCTGGGCCCTCCCACTTATCTGTGTGTGTGTGTCTCTCTCTCTCTCTCTCTCTCTCTCTCTCTCTCTCTCTCTCTATCAAAAAAACAATAAAAATAAATTTTAAAAAAAAGACTACCAATTATTTTGACATTAGTGTGTAGACTTATTTTTGTAAAACTTGGTTAAATCATGACATGAATGTATCAAAGCTTTGCATGTATTAATAAACACTATTAGCCCCTCTGGTTTAGAAAAATAATATTCTTCCTATAGAAATATTTTTCAGTTTAAATTGCTGGATCTTGTTGCTAAAAAAACTGAGGATACCAGACCTACAGAGGCATAATTCAGAAGTTGCATTTCTTATGCAAAACAGATAGAGGTGCAAGTCATATTTTTCTGAGGAAGCTGGTAAAACTAGCTGCAAAGTTAATAACAAATAATGAGTTCAAAGTGAAAGCTTACTAAGTATTGGCCAAAAAAACTATCACACAACAATTGTATATTGTGGAACATTAATGGCATAGATAATGTGTATGTCTAGGAGACATTTTGTTTTTCATTTGGCGAACCTACTGATTTGTAAGGCAGGAATTGGGTCTTGGCTAATATGGGACATGTGCATGGAGGAGACATACTTCATGATTTTGTATTATTCTGTTAATTATTCAAAATCCATGCTAGCAAAAAATGTTTAGCCTGTCACCAGTGTTTTTCTGAAGCATGATGTAGTTTAGGAAAAGACTACTAGTAATGTTATTAACAAGGCATCAGGTCTATGCCCAGCAAGGAAAAAAATTGCCACACAACAGAAAGCTAGCTGTAACAGATTGCCTAGCTACACACTTTGCTATTCACATGGAATGGTTCATGATCAACAAGATGGCTCCTAATCTTGGTTCTGTGTTGAAAGAAATACATAAATCTGTGGATAGAATCACATGGTAGTATATGTACTTCCAGCATAGTCTGGGACATGATATTCCTCTTTTTTCACACTGAAGTATGTTGGCTTCCAAAAAGAAGATTTTGTAACTTTTAAAATGATGAATTATAACACACATAGAGAAAGGTGAATAGCACTTAAATGTATAGTATAATGAATCCTTAAAAGTTAACGTAACTAGATAAATTTGACTTTAGCAAAAAGAAAACATTTGCTCTTTGAAAGACCCTATTAAAAAGATGAAAAAACAAGTTATAGACTTGGAGAAAAGATTTGGGTACTCTACATGTGACAAAACACTAATCTTTGGAGAACTCCCAAAACTTATGAGTAAAAATACACATATACACAAACAATGTAATTAAAAAATGGACAGAATACATGAAGAGACATTTCACAGAAAACGTATAGATGGAAAATTAGAACAAAAAACATTTTAAACATAATTAGTCACTAAGGAAATATGAATTAAAACCACAACGAGATATTAGTATACACTTATTTGACTAGCTATAATAAAAATAGTGACAGGGCAAAATTTTGACAAGTATGTGTAGGAAGTGGGTCACTCATAAATTGCTGGTGGAAATATAAAATTGTATGCTACTCTAACAAATAAGGTGAAGTTTCTTTATTAAGGTAATAGCCACGTTGCAATTGGGTGTTACAGAGGCCAGCCACGAAAATGCAGGAGTTGCCTACAGAACTGGGAAAGTCACTAAAGCAGGGGAAGTAGTGGCCAAACCAAGAAGTGGCTCAGCCCAGACTATTGGAAGTCCTGGGTTGATCAAATGACCCTTGGAGGTTACTGTGTCACAGAAGTTAGCCCTGGCCAAGTCCCAGGAGAGGCCTCTGTATTGCTAGGCAACTCCTCATTGTGACGCTGAGAGTTCTGATTTGGATTCTTAGTGTGGTGGAGGCTGTGATTTGGAGGTCATTTTGTAGGGTTGTCTGATGATGCTGCATGATTTTCTCTGAGCAGACAGGTCATATAACCTGTGGCAATGTCGTCCTGGCTTCGGGGCCTCAGCTCCAGCTTGGGCGAGTTCATGGGTCAAGTCGGCAGCAGTGTGGCTTCCCTCACTGGGCCAATTTCAAACTTGACAAAAAATATGTGGATGGAGGACTTGGAAGAAGTGGTAGTGGAAGTATCAAATGTTGGGAGAATGGAAACTGAAGTCAGTCACGCGGCCTTCAGAGAATGATCCTTCAAACCTTCTGTACTGATCTGGAAGAGAAGCATGAAGCTTCAGACCATCAAAGCAAGAACAGAATGACTGAAAAGGAAATACTAATGGCAGAGGTAGAAGATTTGGCAGAAAAGAGGCTATTGGAACAAGCAAACAAATATGAACGAACTGAAGACCTGTCTAATGCATAGAAATTGAGAACCTCTACTTTCCAGCTGAACCTTGAGTGCTTAAACACAATCAATAGAAAGATCAAGAGATAGCATGACTCAGAAAGAATATTAAACAGATAAATTTTGATTATAAAGAAACTAAAAATTTTTTTGTCATCTAATTTATATATTGCTTGTGTGTTCACCACCCAGAGTCAGTTCGTTCAATGAACAATGTAAGATTCAATTAGGTTGTTGTACACAGCTCTAGCTTAATTGTAGTACAAGATTCCACAATTAAATTAGAGCTAGATACAACTTGAATTGTGGTACAAACTTTCACTATATTAACAATTACAATTCATTTATATATCCTTACTTTCTGATAGATATTGAGTGGGTTGTTTAAATTATTTTTTTATTAACTTTTTTTGGGGTGACATTGATAAGTAAAAATTACATAGATTCCCACTGTACAATTTTACATTACAGTATCCATGTGTTGTATTGTGCGCTCACCACTCAGAGTCCGTTTTTTTTTTTCCATCACCATGTATTTGAATCCTTCTTCCTCCTCGCCCACACCCCATTCTCCCTGCCGTCTGGTAACCACCAAACTATTGTCTGTGTCCAATATGAGGTTTCTTTTTTTCTTTTCTATTTTAATTGTCATTTGTTCTCTTTAGATTCCACATATAGGTGAGATCATATGGTATTTGTTTTTAGTCTGAGTCGTTTTTGACTATTATAAAAATCACGGCTGTGAACTTTAACATATTTTCTGACACATGTGAATGTATTTCTCTCAGTATATACTCAGGAATGTAATGCTTGGTATTGTTTAGTCATAAGATACTATTTTGTCACAGGTATGTATGGGTAAAGATGATACTTTCTAAAGTGGTTGTAACAATTTTCACTCACATCAGCTTTATATAAGAGTTTCATGCTTCATATCTACACCACCACTTGGTATTATCAGGCTTTTAAATTTGCCTAAGCTCTTCAATGTGCAGGGGAAAAAAAAGTTTTAATTTGCATTTCAATGTGGGAATTATGTATATTAATCCTTGAGAATTTAAATGAAATATAAAAATATCTTTATAAAATTGATAACAGTAAAGATCTTTTCTAAATTTAAAATGGTTCATTCAAGTAATGTGGTTCAATATACGTATTCTCTAATAGCTTGAAACTATTATTTTAAAGCAGAGATTTTTTTTTTTTAAGATTTATTTTATTGTTTTTTACAGAGACAGAGAGAGACAGAGACAGAGGGAGACAGAGAGAAGTGGGAGGACCCAGAGCAGTCTCCATAGTTGTACATCATCAGTTCTGGACATGGTTTTGTTCCACACAAGTGGGTGGGGGCCACGCAGGGCAGGATCTGGGCTAAGGGCCTCATGTATGGGAGGCATGTCCCCATGAGCCAGGGGTCAGCCTGGGGGGCAAGAACTAAACTGGGGGCCTCTCATATGGGAAACACCCCCCAGTTCAGCATATGGGTTCACACAGGCCAAGGTCGAGATTTAATCCTCAGTCCCCAGGGCTGCAAAGTGAACACTTAACCCACTGAGCCGTCCCAGCTTCCCATATGTTATTATTTTTAATGTTAGTTATTGTATCATTCTACTGTTTATCACAAAAACTAATCTATGTCACACAGGAAATATCTGCAATTTTGCTATTTTCTCAACACTTGATATTTTGCTTCCTTGGTTAGAGAATTAAGTTAAAGATTAATTGACTTCACTTGAAAATTATACTCAAATAACAAAGAAAATATAAACTTATGTTTTTCAGATGTTAATATAACTAAAGGATAGTGGTAATAGTTTATATATTGGATCTTCTAAATGAAACTTTGAAGTCTCTAGCTTTTGTTTACATTCTGCTCACTGATCTCATTGGTGAAAGATAGCTGACTGTTATTTTCACAGAATTCTCCTCATAATTTTTGGTTTAGTGTACAATAAAAATATCTCAAATTCTCTGACAGAGTCTCCTAACAAATGCTAACATTTCAGTGATGTATAATGTTGCAAAAGTATGGTGTATTGTAGTTGATATAAATACTAATAAAACAAAACTGGATTCAGAAACTATGATTAGAATAAAATAATTTTTTTGTAGGATGTCAAACAAAACCATCTCAATCTTTGATACAAAGTGATATTAATGATAATTATATTTTATACCATGCTTTACTTTGATATTTAAATTATTATGATAATATTTTAGAAAAATCAGTAATCACAATTACCCCAAAACACATGTGGTCTATCAATGACCAAAATTTGATAAACACTAGTATGGTATAAAGTACAAATGAATAAGAGCTCATGACAAGGACTCTGAACTGACTTGGCATTGCAGTTTACTGATAATCTGGGAGAATTGTTAACACTTCTGAATTTCCATTTCTTATTTGGAAAACAAATTTTATTATAGCTTCCCTGATTTCCTCATATTGTTTTGTTTAAATGAATTAATGTGAAAAATATTTTAAAGACTATTCAGTTACAGTGGAATAGATCCTATCATCAGAGTAGCTGTTCCATAGGAAGAACTTCGAAAGTTAGATGCAATGCAACCACAAAAACAAAAATAAAAATAAATTGGTGTTTGAGGGCACTGGAGAAACAACCGAAATAGCCAAGACATAAAGGACTAACATTTTAGAGAGCGTGGAACAATAGATGTACATTTGTGGCAATTTCCACTCAAGGCATTTTGTGACCACTATTCAGGTATACAGAGTGAGATGCTGAGAAAATAAGTAAAAGGTACTACAGGCATACTTTGCGGATATTGTGGGTTCAGTTTCAGACCGCCACAATAAAGAAAATATTGCAATAAAATGAGTCATCCCAACATGTTTGGTTTTCCAGGGCATATAAAAATTGTTTACACTATGATAGAGTCTATTAAATATACAAAAGTATTATGTCTAAAAAACAATGTACATACCTCAATTAGAAACATTTTACTGCTAAAAATGCTAACCATTATCTAAGTTTTCAGTGAGTCATAATCTTTCTGCAGGTGCAGGGTTTTGCCTTGATGAAGATACAGTATCTTCATAGCACAATAAAAAGAGGTATGGCTGTACTAAGTAAGCAGAAATTATCACAGTTTCAGGATTTTCTAAAGAGGAAGGGCCCTAATAAACACCCTTGGATTGTAGTGGGGAACCACAAATGCCTACTCCCAAGGAGTAATAACAAGCTATACATAGGCAAGTCTTTACCAAATGATGTTGATATATCCATATTCTATATGCCTGAGAGATGCAACCTAGATCCACTGTGAAAGAGGGACCATCATCCATCAATATGAGAGTAATTCATTTAGCATTCAAAAGATAACTGAGTCTGGAGAGTGAGCATACAATGCAATACATAGATGATATATTATAGAGTTGTACACTTGAAACCTATAAAACTTTACTAATGTCACATCAACAAATTTAATAAAATAATTTTAAATAAAATAAAAATTACCATTCATGCCAAGAAAATAACCAAAATTTCAAAACCCAAAAGAATATAGAAAAAAAAGTTATATCAATGATCCAGCTATTGGAACTAATAAATAAAATTTAAAATAATTGTGATTAATGTATATTTTTAAATGGAATGAGGAAAGATAGATAATTTAACAGCAAATGAAAAAAAAACTATCAAAAATGAAATGAAAATCTTTCCAATTAATACATTTAACAGCAGATTAAACAAATATAATAAGGATTAATAATCTAGAAGATATGTTAATAGAAAATATCTAGATTAAGGCAAAGAGAGGGAGAGAAAAAAAAAATGCTTCACAGGAGATAAATGGGACAAAGTGAAAAGACTAAATATGTGTGTAATTGGGTCCAGAAAGAGAAGTGAGACAGAACGGGAGAGAAGCTTTTATTAAAGTTCAGGCTAGAATTATCCCAAATTGTTGAAAGGCCCACTGATTTGAGAATATCTATAAATCAAATTCAGGGAGAAATCAAAGGATATTATACCTATACACATCATAGTATATCTACAGAAAGACAAAGACACAGAGCAAATCTTAAAAGTAAATATCCATAGAACAGAAACACACGTTTACCTTCAAAATAACATTAAAGTGATGGTTGACTTTTTGATAGTATGATTTCTTTCTTAAATTTTTGTAGGAATACACCAAAGAATCTCTCATGGCATTAAATATTCTTTGAGAGAAAGTTTTAAATGTATACTCAATTCATTATAGCTATACAAAAAATTAGATTTGCTTTTCCATCTGTTCAATTTGGATAGTTAATTTTTAAAAAGTAATTTGTCCATTTCTTCTAAATTTAAAAAATATTAGCATGACACTTAGAATCATACTCATTGTTTTTTTAAAGCATACTTTGAAAGAATATTCTCTTTTATTTGCCTGTTACTGATAATATGTAATATTCTCCTTTTTCTTTTCTATTGTTCTTTCTAGGGCTTAATCAAATTTATTAATATTTTTAAAAGCTAAACTTGGGACTTTATTTTTTACTGTATTTTTCTATCTCATTAACTACATCTCTGAAATATTTTATTTCTTCTACTTTGACTTTAAATTGCTGTGCATTTTATAGCTTCTTAGGTGATTGCCTAAGATCTTCGATTTTCAGAATTATTTCTATTTCAATATACTCATTTTTTACCAATACATGTCTTTCAATAATTGGTTTGACTCATTTTTATGAAACCAGCATAACTTTAACAACATAGGACATTATAAGAATACCTATTTCATAATGGCCAACTTCTCTCATTAAAATCGGTGGCATTTTTTTCAAACAAAATGTTGGTAAATCTACCCTGGAATGTAAAAAAGAGGAATACATTATGTCCATAGGCTTTACTCCAGTGATACAAAATTGGTTTAACTATAGAAAGATAAATCAATGTTATTTACCACACTCAAAGGAAAAAAGAAAAACACCCAATATGACCATCAGGATGTAAGAAGGTGAAGAAGGAAGGAGGGTAGAAGGAGCAGGCTGCTAAGGGCCGCCATAAATCACAGCACCTGATGAATCTCCTTCCCCTCAGGACTAAAGTTCTGAGGCTGAGAGGCATAGGCTTAATTGGTGCTAACTGATCACAACTGACAAAGAGCTGCAAGCTAGCATAGGTGTAGGTAAGTGCTGATAAGGACCATAATGGACTGAAGGTGGGCAAAAGCAAGGGGAGGCAGAGGAGAGGCTGAAGAGGAAAGGAGCAGAGAGGCACCTGGGTCATGGCAGCTGGCTTGACCTGCAAGGCACAGCAGCGAAGAGCAGAACTTGGATCGTGAAAGTTTGGTTTGCAAGGAAGAGCTCAGCACGCAGAGGTTTGTTTAGCAAAGGGCTGGGCTTGGGATTCCGGGGTTCGGTTTGCAGGCAGCAGCTGGCTTGCCCACGGGGTACAGCAGTGGCTCTGGTGTCCGGCCCTGGTAGTGTGGCTGGAGGAGACAGGCAGTCTTTGGGAGTGGAAACCCACTGCCTTTTCAGGTCACTGGTGCTGACAATAAACGCTTATTTCACAAGCCAACTCCTGTGCCGGTCTATTTGGCTGAACAGCGCAGGCAGCATGAACCCAGACTCAGTTTCTCTCCTGTAACAGTTTTGGTGACCACGAAGGGCTAATCTCGGTTCTACCTGGTGACAACACACTAAAAAATGTTTTTCTAAGATTTAACAACTTTTCAAGATAAAAATAAATTAATTAATTTAAAAAAAGCTTTTGGTATTATTAATCTAACAGAGAATATATACCAAAAAACTTACTAAAAAATAATATTTAATGAAATAATTTAAAGTTTCCTCTTGAAATCACATAGCATGCCCAGATTTTCACTCTTCTATTCAGTATTATACTGGAGGTTTTACCCAGTGTACTAAGAAAAAGTAACAAAAAATATATGAAGCAGAAATGTAAAAATAAAATTGTTATTTGTAGATAATATGATTGTAATCAAAAATTTTTCAGAAGTGGGAACGCTGGGATGGCTCAGCAGGTTAAGCATTCACTTTGAATCCATGGGGACTGAGGATCGAATCCCAGTCCTGGCCCATGCTGACCCATATGCTGAACTGGGGTGTGCTTCCCAAGCAGGAGGCCCCCAGTTTGGTTCTCACCCTGGTTTGGTCCCTGGCTTGAGGGGCATGCCTCCCATATTGGAGGTCCCCAGCCCAGTTCCCGTCCTGTGCAGCCCCCGCCCACCGGTGTGGAATGAAACCATGTTGAAAACCAATGATGTGCAACTATGGAGACTGCTCTGCATCCTCCCCCTTCTCTCTTGTCTCTGTCTGTTTCTCTCTGTCAAAATCAATAAAATAAATCTTAAAAAAAAAATTTCAGAAGAATCTGTATATAAAGTTCTGAAATTAATAAATAAATTTAGTAAGGTAATCAGCTATAAGATCAGATATACAGTCAATTATATTCCCACATACTAAAACTAAAAAAGACTTAATAAAATTTTTAAATGATGTCATTTATCCTAACAGCAAAACATAAACTAGTTAGAATAAAATAATATGAAAAAAACTGTATAAGACCTCTAAAAATAAACTCCCTAGAAAATATTACTATAAGAAATTACTATAAGAAATGAAGGAAGTGTAAACAATGGAGGTAATATGTTCATGGATTGAAGGACTCAAATTGAAGAATGTTTATTCTATAGACTCAGTCAATTATAATTAATATGCACAAAACCCAAATGGAAGGATTGATATACTGGTTTTTAAATAATCTTTGCAGAATAAGAACAAAGCATGAGTACATATACTTCCCAATATCATCTTATTACAAAGTCAAAGTGATTAAAACAGTGTGGTATTAGTTTCGGAACAGACAAATGAATAGCTCAGAACAGAGGAACCACAGGGAGAACCGTCCTTGTATGTTCCTAGTCATCTAATTCATCATTGCAATGCAGTGAGGAAAGAATGCTCTTTTTAACCAATGGCATTGGATCAATTGAATATCCATAGAGATTTTTTAAAAAAAACTGTTACCTCATACATTACAGGGGTGTCCAAACTTTCGACTTCCCTGGTCTACATTGGAAGAAGAATTATCTTGGACCACACATAAAATACTCTAACACTAACAATAGCTGATGAGCTAAAAAAAAATAATAATAATAATCACAAATCTCATAATATTTTAAGAAAGTATGCAAATTTGTGTTGGGCCACATTCAAAACTACCCTGGGCTGCATGCATGTGCCCCACAGGTTAGACAAGCTTGTTTTATTTTTATTTTTTTTTTAAGATTTATTTTTTATTGTTTTGAAAGAAGGGGGTGGGGCAGCCAGAGTGGGACTAAACCAGGGCCTCCCACGTGGGAGGCTAGAACCTTTGCCACCATGCCTCCCAACAGTTACCAGTTTCACTGCAGTTCAGCTATGGGTTTTGCATATACCAGGGCCAGGATTCAATCCCTGGACTTCACGGTTGCAAGGCAAGCTCAAACTGCTGAGCTATACCGGCAATCCCTGGACAAGCCTGCTTTACATTATACATAAAACCACTTCCCAGTGGGCCAGAAACTTAAATGTGAAACATAAAATAATAAAGATTCAAAAGTTAATACAAGAAAATATCAGGGATGCTGGGATGGCTCAGTGGGTTGAACGTTTGTCTTGCAGCCCAGTATCCTAGGATCGTATCCCGGCCCCAGACTATGCAAACTCACATGCTGAACTGGGGTGTACCCCCATGTTGGTTCTCACCAAGATGAGCTTCCCATGAGGAGGGGCCCAGTTTGGCTCCTGCCCCCAGGCGCACTTCCCAAGTAAAAGTATCCCAGTGGGGGCGTGCCTCCCATGCGGGAAGCCCTGGCCAGTTCCTGCCCTGCACAGCCCTGCGTCCACCTGTGGAACAAAACTATACTGAAAACTGATATGCAACTATGGAGACTGCTCTGGACTCTCCCCTTCTCTCTCTCTCTCTCTCTCTCTCTCTCTCTCT